>JAHWFO010065170.1:121845-176987 GCA_023313115.1 Rhysida immarginata
ATCCATTTGGTGAAAAATTTGAACGTGAGAAAAATGAAATCAAAGTTTGCCTGTATCGTACACACACATTTCTTCTTCTTGTTTTCCTATGGAGATTAGGTTTACGCCTTATACAGGGGTCTAATAAAAACCGTTTTGGGGGTTAAAAACATACAAATTTGAGAAAATCACTTGCATAGATTGAAAGTAGAAGGTTTGAAGGTTCCAATATATAATTTTCAAATTTTGACCCAAAATTCGATTTTTAAGGAGCGATTCCCCCTTAAGGGGTCACATGATTTTATATCAGAAACCAAAAGAGATAAAAATGCCAATGAGAAACTTGTAGAGCATGTTCGAATTAGTTTGAAAATCATCATTCCAGAATAGCTTTATCTGGCTAATGTTTGAGAAGATTAGAGACTAACATTTTGTGAAAGTCTAAATTTCAAGAGTTCCTGTACTGTTACCCACAGAGTTTATCACACAGAATCCATTTGCAACCCCTCTATTTCCACTCTATTACGAGGCACATTAAATGTTCATGTTATTCTTAATCTTGTGGTTGCTCTATGAATGACATTTTGATTGGATCTTCTTGCATTTGGAAACCTAGCAATAAAGAAAGTTGATACAGGTTGAACCTCACTATAACGAATCTCATGGGACCATAAAAAAATTTCATTATACTGAAACTTCGTTAAAATGAGGGGAAGCTCTAATAGGCTTTTAAAAAAAAAAAAAAAAAAAAAAAAAAAAAAAGACACAGTAAAGCCACGTTACGTTTTTATTTACTGTACAGTTTTGTATTTAGGCCTAATCTCTGCATGGCGTGGTTTTCAGATTGGTTATTCTTCTTTCAACTTTAAATTTTTTTAACATAAGTTCTTAGGAGAGTTTTGACAATAATCACACTAGCGTGTTGTGTAATCCTTTTTGAAAGAAGGGTTACTGTAACCTTAAGCAAAATAACTGACTTCGTCACACAATAATCTAGTAGGCCATGATGAGTCGTTTCCATTGCTTGTATTCATCACTGCATTCTAAACTGCGTTTTCTGGTTTCTTTTGTTTGTTTTTTTTCTAATGGTTCACCGGGTTCGTGGTATGCAATCGCTGATAATACAGGTATAGTAACTTTATCAACATTGTACTTTTCACATTTTTGAGAATGGCTAGCATCCTTTAATTATTTGCCTTTCTCTAATGTAGATTCTCTAAATCTGTTTGTTGTCAGGGCTTTAAAGCCACAAAAATTTTCTACTAGCCAATATATCCAATGTCTCACAGCATGGGAGGGCAAGGTCTCATTCAATAACTTACAAATTTAGTCACCAGATGGCGAAAAATGACAAATTCAGTGCTGCCAAGTGTGGTGTGCACGGAACCTATACAGTACTGTAGTCGATGAAGTGATGGGTGATACTACATTACTTCGATATCGAATATCGATTCAAAATTCGTTACATCGAGGTTTTGCTGATTGTGTGGGGACTCAAAAGTGTGTTTGTTAAAGTGAAATTTCATTAAACTGAAATTCGTTAAAGTGAAGTTTTTTGTACAGTAGATTAGTTAGGTCTAGGCATGACCAGAAAAATAATTCGTTACAGTGAAATTTCGTTATAGTGGAGTTCGATATAGTGAGGTTCGACCTGTAGTACTTTTCATTTCATCGCTACTAATTCAAGAGCTGTGGAGGAGGGGGGGGGGGGTGCTTCCGTTCACTACAAATTGTGTTTTCTCCAATTAACTTTATTTAACTCAAACTTTCACTTATCTACACAGGTATGCTCTCGAACTTAGGAGCATATCTGTAGGGGCAGTTCATGTATAATATAACATAAAATATGACACATGTTCCGTCACAAAATAAAGCGTGTATGTTGCCCCCAGCTATGCTCAAGTTACCTGTGAAAACCCCATTAAAATTCGTCAAGTAGTTTTGGAGATTGGAGTGTACAAACAGACAAACAGACACAGTTTTTAAAAATGGTCTTATTGAATTTTGTTACACTCCCTACATCACCTGCAAGCATATTTAGGGAAATATTTTCAATGTACAGACACAACGGTTCTACAGTTTTATTATATGTACAGATGGTATTAAAAATTAGATAGTATTCCAGGATTCTCAAAAGAATCTTTTCAGTGATTTAGTAATTTGGCTTGAAATTCATCCTATCCCATAATGTGCGCTTTATCAATGGATGAAATGTGGAATGGGGTGGCAACATGTTTCATGTTGATATGAGAGTTGAACTATATGATGACTCCTTCCAGTAGCAAAAGATGACCTGATATTTTTGGTGGTTGAAATTAATGGAAATTGGAAAATTTCAGTGGTATATTTTCCAAACAAAAAAGCTAACTTACAGTTGCATCCTCAAATTTAGAGTAAATTTTGGTACAAAAATTTCCCCCCTTAAAATTCAAACCAGATCATCATGCCTGATGATGTAATTCAATCACTGTATTGACTTTAAAAGGATCACAACAAAGTAAATGCCATCTTGGAACAAGTTAATTTACATATAAAACAAAAACAAAGCTGTCAAAATCCTTTCAAACTCTCATCCTCACTATGACCAAAAAATTCATTCCATCATCAGTAATTGTCTCATCACTGTCCCAACCTGAAGTACCACTGCCCTCCTGCTCATCCACCTGGTCTTTGCATGTGTACACGACAGGTCCAGACACGCTTATACGAAATTTCACACCGAATGCTAGTCTCGCCGAAAGAAATTTAACAAAGAAAAGACATAGTGTAATAATTTTTCTATCGGAAAATGAAAGGAAAAAATTCTGCGACCTGGATTCGAACCAGGAACCTCGACTTCTTTTCTTGTGATACTTCATCACAATTTAAATGGGAACCAAATTCATATTTCACATATTATATTCACATTTAATAGTTGTTCTGTCTCCCCATTCCATTTAAAATAAATTCAACAGAGATTTTTATCACTATTATGCTTTCCAGTACTTTCAAATTTCATGGAATTTTCATGAAATTATTCTAAATAATCCATCAAGATTCACAATCTAAATGTGTGTTCTTAAAACTAGGTAACCCTCTAACACAGTCTTGTTGGTTTGTATTAACTATATATATGCTATTTACATGGCAAAAGCATCGTTGCTATATTTCTAGGCCTTCTTGTGAGGTTGTTAATCCTATAGGTGTTTTAATTGTCTCATTTATATTATAAAAATTAGGTTTACAATAAAACAGACCATTTAACTTAAATGCATAAAATAATTTATGTCCATGCCTGCTATATACAGTAATTTTTCCATTGTGACCCACAAATTTAGCTCCTCCTTTGTCTAGACATGGACCTGATACTAAATTTCGCCTAAGCTTAGGGCTGTACATAACATTATTCAAAGTAACATCTTGCCTTACCCCATCAGTTACAAAACTGAATTCTATAGTTCCCACTCCTTCAATGGGACTAGTGATTTCACCTATAGCCAGAGACATATTTGTGTTACTGACCACTTCATATGAACTAAACAACTTACGGTTGTTACAAAAATGGGTAGATGAGGCAGTGTCAAAGGCCCAATATTTTTTATCATTTACATAATTTTCCTGATTAATAAAGGCTTCAGTTAAAAATGATTTATCAAATGTCTTTTCCACAAAAGTCTTATCTATTGACTTGAATTGACATTGGGAAGCTAGATGACCAAATTTCTGACATTTAAAACATGGTTCTCCTTTACACTTATTTTTCATCAACTTAGGTGATTTGGCAACATCTCGTTTTTTCTGTATGGTAGTTTTTACTTTGCATGCATGATGCTCTTCTTTTCCTAAGTCCATAGTACATTGTTTCACTCTGCTTTCTTCTGCCAATAGCTCTTTAAGCACTTTGTCAAACTTAAATTGAACATCTTTCCATCGATATATAATTTGAACATTCCCTTGGAGTTTTAAAGGTAAATACCTTATCAGTTGAAAGCTCTAATATAAGTCCTCCAGCGGGTGTCCTGCCTCTTTCAACTCATTCATAATTTTTTTTAGACAAGCGGCGTAGAGACCAACATCTTCTCCTTGATCTATTCTACAATTAAAAAAGGAATCTAATAGTTGTATGATTCATGCTCGGGAGTCTGGCTTGAAGTATTCTTTCAGTTTTCTCCAAGCTTCGGCAGCATCATCTGTGTCAGAAATCAATGTTCTATATTCTCCGTTCTATTTCTATGTTCAATGTTCTCAGTCAAATTCATGGACAGTTATCTTGGATGAGTTGAAAGAAATTGCCCTGGAGCGACCAGGAATAAAAAGGCAAGCACAAAGCAGATTATAGAGACACTTTAATGAAGAAATTCGGCGAATTGCAAGAAAGTATCCATTCCGTGGAGTTAAAAAATTCAACCAAGGTGACTGGCGCCATCTATCAGGAGAATTCATCCCAAGATCAGGCGAAAGAAGAAAGTAATAAGAACTATGACATTAATTATGTGGACTTATTAGACAAGATGAATATAATCATTAGGGAATGGCAGGATTTGAAAACTAGTCAAGGTTTAAATTTGAAAATGGCCGTTAATCATGATATAATAATATCATTCATAGTGAAGGGGATAATGGAATCGGTGCAATCTATCATGACACAGATGATAAATGAAATGACTGATAAACTGTTAGGGTCGCTTCCGCTGTTGCAATTAATTCTAACTACAGTCAAATCCCGTTATAACGAATACCATTGTAACGAAGTTTTCACTATAACGAAGTTTTTCTGTGGTCCCGGCAAAAATCCTATTAATTTAATACTATTATGATCCGGCTATAACGAAATCTTTATAACGAAGTTTTCACTGTAACGAAGCAAATTTTTGGTCCCCACAGCGTTTTAATTTCATTATAACGAAATTTTATTTCGAACTTGCATTTTGTCCTACACCAGAGAGAGGCCACTTGGCTTCTTGTGTTATCGCCATTGTGATCGCTGATCAACTGGAATAGTTTCCGCCTTCACCAAGAGAGGGTGCTGCGGTCGCTATTGGTTTCCTCCTATCAGAATACTCGTCACCCGTTGGTGCAGCATCGCAGTGACGGGGGATATAAAAGGGCCGCTTTCGCATGGCAGTCAGTTTCAATTTCGAATCTCTACATCTCTACACTCTGTGACAATCAATCGACGAATCTCTACATCTCTACACTCCGTGGCAATCGACGACTGCTAAGACAAATACATTCCGTAAGTACCCATTCTGCATCACCAACTGCCATTTCGGCCATTTTTTTTTTAATAGCATTTGATAATTTTTAATATTCTTTTTATAATTACACATGATATGTACAGTACTTAATATAAATCGGTATCTTTTTAAAACAGTAGCGAAAAGTTGTACCGATATTGGTTTCAATTTCGATATAAGCCTCTTGACTGCTAACTTTGTAAGTACGGCAACCCATTTCGTATTTCATTAATTGCCATTTTGGCTAGCATCATACATGTATTTTAAAAACGGTAGGGAAAAATTGTACATGAACTTAAAATTTCTTTTAAGTGTACAAAAAATATCTGGCGAAAGCAACAAGAAACGACGACAATTCACTTTAGGTGAAAAAGTCGAGATAATCAAAGACGTCGATGTGATCAAAAATTACAAAGATTTGCACAGGAACAAAACGAAACCGACGAGCGTGTTTTTCAGAGTTTAGGATTTTTATCTGATTTTATAAATAGCGTTGCTGTTAAAAGCTGTTCTTTTCAGTCAAAAATAACCGATTATTTTAATAATACATGTAATGATAAATAAAAATAATAATGAGACGATCTTAATCAGTTTAATTTAATCCTGTGGTACACAACAAATCATTTCGAAATCCTAACTGTACATTAAAAGGCTAATATTGATTGGTATTTGCCATAATTAAGGGTAAAACATTAAAAATATTTATATTCTCGGTTTATAATATGCTATTTTTCATTTATTCTCAAATTAATTTGCAATCTCGATGTAACGAAGTTTTCGCTATAATGAAGTTGACCGGTGATCCCTTGAACTTCGTTATAACGGCATTTGACTGTAAATTACTCCTTTATATTGATTGTCCGTCGTCAAATATAAGTAAAGTTAAAGAAATTATTGACTTAAGGGGGCAACCATATAAAGAGGCTAATGGTAGTAACATTAGGTCCACACCCCAGTAGGAAATAACCTAGAGGATGAAATGGTGAAGGTGATTGAAACAGAGAAAAATATTTTGGAAAATTGTTTGAGTGTGGACTTCCATCCCATATATAATAAATTGCAAACTGAGGATGAAGATCAGAGTAATAGACAAAGTGAGCAAACTAGGAAATACCGACATCGTTTTAATAAAACGAAAAGCAATCATAGATTAAATGGGCAAATAATTAATGAAAAGGAGGATTCTTGGGATTTGCCTAAAAGGCTGCCTCTAACCGCAAGACTTTGTATTGGTAACTTAGACCGTTTAATCAGCCCTGGCATATTAGCAGAAAAACTAATTGCTCAAGATATTAAAGTATTGGAATGTGGGTGATGGCAAACGAAAAGCGGTGCAAAAACAAATTATTATTTCCTACGAATTAGTCAAAATAGGGATGGGCCGTTATGGTACCAGTTGAAATGGCCGAGAGGATTAATAGTACGTAATTTTCAAGGCAAAAGCCCCACCCTATTGAACGATGCTTATAGAGGACCGAATTATGCGAGGCATGTTTCACCGAACTCAACTTTTACAGGAAAATAAAGTAACTTTAATAACTTATGAATCCATTACAGTGGCTTATGCCAATGTGCGCTTGGTCCTGAATAAATTGGATGATATTGAAATATGGATCAAAACTATGAATATACAACTTTGTGCTTTGGTGGTAACATGGCTTAAACCTGACATTAATGTTATTAATATCTGTCCTGAGAATTAAACAATGATACGAATGGATCGTCCATCGCGAGGAGGAAATGTAGCCCTCCTAGCTAAAAAAGATATTAAAATTCAAACAATTAAAAGCGAATCAATACAAGGTTTAGATTATTTACTGGTGGAATGCGGCTTCAAATCTGCAAATGTGAAAATCTTGATAATTTA
The DNA here is from genome assembly GCA_023313115.1 of Rhysida immarginata. Lineage (NCBI taxonomy): Eukaryota > Metazoa > Arthropoda > Chilopoda > Scolopendromorpha > Scolopendridae > Rhysida > Rhysida immarginata. The sequence continues at coordinate 128,908 of JAHWFO010065170.1, forward strand.
TCAACCTAACTACGTTGATATACAGACAGTTATTAACCCTTTACAAGATCTTAACACTGGCTATGAGTATATTATTTTCGGCGATTTCAATCTTGACTTCTCAAAGTCTACCTTTGCACGAAAAATTTTGATTGAAACTGCTACTTTACTTGATTTAACACCAATTATTGATAGTCCCACACGTATTACAAATGCTTCAGCCACAGTTATAGACCAGATTTTTATTCCACGTACCTGGACATTTGAAAGCCTAAAATTGGAATCATTACCTAAATATGATCACCTTTCAATATCTGTGAAATTGGATACCAACCGTAATACTATTTTACATAACAGCAAGCCCCGCTGTATTGATACAAAATTTTCTTTCAAAGATGTAAACTGGATTATCTTTAAAAATCTTTTGGTGAACTATGATTGGTCCACGTTTGTTGAAGCAGACAGTGTTGATGCCATGTTTGAAACTCTTGTTAAATCAATTGACTGTTTGTTGGATCAAGCTGGAATGAAGTCAACCTTTTCCTATGGTCATCCGAGAAACACATCATGGTGGACATCGGAAATTACTGAATTATGGATGCTAAGAAAACATACTTATAAACGTGTAATGCAATTTAGAGAGAAGGTGGATATAATGAAATGAAAAAAATTAAATAAATTATACAAGGGAAAATTAAGGGAAGCCAAAAGGAAATTTTTAAGTAACGTAAACAACCAATTTGAGTTATGGAAGTTTGTAGGGAAGAATCAAAGTAAAGATGATAATAGTGAACAACAAAATGTCGTCATTGACTATCTGAAATGGATTGATAATCCTTTGGGTATTAACTTACCCACACCGATTTTGAATGATCACCAAAATAGAAATTGACTAGAGTTTGCCGAAGAACCTTGTGCAAAAAATTTATTGGACGAGGAGATTGGTAAAGCTTAAGCAAAATCAAAATGATGGTGTCTTGAATCATCTTGTCTTAAAATATTGGTGTTACCAAGGCAACTGCTTATTGGCCTGCCTGATACATAAAATCTGGGACACAGGATGTTTTCCCGTTGCTCTAAAACAAGCTTTTATTCGACCAGTTTTTAAATCAGGTGACCAGAACAATATGGAAAACTTTAGACCTATATCCGTATTGCCCACAATATATAAAATTGTGACGAGCCAAGGGGGAAGGGGGGGGGGGGGGCAGGTTCTATTATTATGGGGTTCCAAAATGTAACCTTCACACTCACCCTGATACGGTCACGGGTTCTTAGGACCTGTCAAGGATTTAGTCGCGACACATATAAATTAAAGTACCATTAATACCTAGATTTTTTGTTGCCATTATTTATTTGTCATATTCTAATTTGCTACAACAAATTATTCAAAATCAGTAAATTGTATTTATTAGGGGCCCCTTGGCAGTGTTCTCTCACTACTAACCTGCCTGTGGCTTTACAAGGTTCGCTTATAAAAATTTGAGATTGTCATCACCAGGTGCATACCTACCACTGGTACCCCAGAGTCAGTTAACGGAATGTGATTGTGTTCCACTATGACGTATCATATTACCTTAGACATACAGGAAAACGTCGGGTGCACCTTTTTTTTTAACAATTAGAAGGGAGGCCACATTAACCCTTCACTGTCAAGCATAGCCCAACAATCACCATTCCTATAATTAATACTCAAGTGGAGCCACCAGTGCTTAAAATGACAAAATACTACCCAATTTATATTTCACAAAATTAACAATTTACAGCGGAACCCTTGTGCCACCTCACACTCATAAAACATTTTACTAGCTAGTTATGTTTAACTAACATTCTAAATAAAATGTGATACCATAAGGAACACTTCTCTTTAATTCAATTGAAATCTGATCACAATTCTTAGTGTCTGTCATTCCTCAGATATGCTTCTGCATTCTCCTAATCGGGGTTAAAATCGCTAGTTCGATTGTTCGAATGAACAAATTTTCTTCGGCAATATTCCCTGGGTCCCGTCAAAATAAATAATGCAACACTCACCAATCTTCTCTTCTAAAACGCCCCACGACGACGATAGTTGGCTATTCTAGCTTTGCTGCAATACACGTGGGGAAAGATCGATCATTGTCATCATCGAACACTGGGACCAAACATCGTTGGCATATCTTAGAAGATCAAAGTTGCACTTGAAAACAACAAAGACTGGTTCCATTTGCCATCAAACTGTATATTTCGTTATGGGAATGATATCACTGTACTTAATTTTTGTTTTAACGAGTGAAGTGATCATTAAAGCCATAACTTAAAATTGAGATCGCTAAAATAGGCCTATCTGCCATGTTTTTAGCTACACTCTTAAACGTGACCATCCTACTCAGAAAACGGAAGTTATCTCTTATTCTTTCTTATTTACATTTATTCTACCAGAGAAAACTTAAAAAAAAACGCACAACAATCTCCTAATGAGTTAGCATCACAGAGATTCTGAGAATCTCCTCTATCTCAACAATAATCTATCTCAACAACCCATTAAGGAATGTTGGCAATAAATCTTAAAAGTTCGCTAAAAGGAATTAAAGCTTATTATTAATAAAATAATACTCATTATAAAATACTAAACAAAAAACTTTGGATTACTAAAAAAAAAAATAATGAAAAATAATGAAAATAATGGCAACAACAAAATAATATAAATACAACCACTGACATCACATGTCACAAAATCATAGAGAATATTGTTTTTCAACTGATGATTAATTATCTTTGGGAGTGTCTCCCTCGGTAGCAATTTGGAGGCAGGCCTAATACTTTGGCTCAAGATCTATTACTTATAATATTACTGGAGGCTGTCCATGATTTAGATCATAAACAATATTTGGTAATTGTATGTGTTGATATAGCTAAAGCATTCAAAACCGTATTGAGAGCACAATTATTCTTAGAATTAAAGGCTGTTGGTATATCTGGTCAGACCTTGTGTTTACTACAAGATCTCTTTAGTAAATGAAAGAATAATATAAGATTGGGTAATGAATATATACCGTATTTTTTCGAATATTGGCCGCATTCACTTTAGGCCGCAGCCGCAATTTGACGGTGGAACGAAAAAATAACTTTTTGTAGGCCGCGATTCATATTAGGCCGCCAAAAAAACTTAGCCTAAAAAGATCGAAATACTTCGTTTTAGCGTCCCATAGTAATTTTAAATAGTAATTTAGCTAGTAATTTTATTATTTATACAGCCATCTTCATTACTTTTATATATTTAATGAAACTTTTATAAGTTTATTAATTAAATGTGTAAATAATTAAAGTAATCTCATTTTAATGAACGAGCGCAACTCCTTATTTCTTCGGCAGCGGCCATGGTTCTATCAACGCACTCACTGCTGGGTGCTGACAAATACCGATAGAGAGCATTCTATGACAACATAACTTCAACTAATCGTAACTGCCAAGTACAGTGAATTCAGGGCAAGCGAATCGCTGACATTAACTTTTTAATATTTGATTTTCTTAATAATTTATGAATGAAAAATTATGTGACTGGTTAATTATTGTTCCGATGTGTTAGAATATTAATTTCAATGTGAGAAAAAGATTGAACAAAGACTCGTTAATTTAAAACCAATTCAAAGGCCATCGCATTTTTATCTGCAGCAGGGAAGTCGGATACTTTTTACTAAAAAAAAAAAAAACTATCTATCTGCGATTTACTCTTTCAAAAAGTGTAACAAAATTTTCTTATAAAAAAGATAATAAGCAAATTTAAAACAAAATAGGTACGATATATGAATGTATTGGCGATCAATCCAAAATCATTACGTGAACGACGCTACTCATCTACAGCGAAAGTGGCAGTTATGTTGGGAGGGAGGGTCGAAAAAAAGAAATTAATTCGACTTTATTTATCGTATTTATAGTGAAATCATTTTCATGGTAGGGTACCTCATTTTGTCAAAATCACTTTTCATCACATACAGTTCGACTCTTCGCACTTATATACAGTCTTCTTTGGCTTGAAATTTTTAGAAATATTAAATAGGTTTATTTCTTTAGTTATGGTAGATAGTTTTAAATCCTCATTATTATGACGAATTCATAAGTGTGTGGACGAAATGCCGCATTAATTGCAAGAAAACTCCACATTTTTTTTTTAAAGATTACCTTTTCCTTAAAAAAAACAAACCGTTAAGAATAATTGTGTTAAAAAAAAATAAATAAGTGCGTCGAGTCACGAAGTAAATCTATCAACAAAACAATCCTGAGTCGAGTACAGTGAATTCGCAGATAGATGTTTTTTTTTTTTTTTTTTTTTAAAGGTAAAATTATCCTGACTTCCCTGCTGTAGATAGAAACACGATGGCCTTTGAATTGATGGTTTTAAATTAACGAGTCTTTGTTCAATCTTTTTCTAACATTGAAATTAATATTTTAACATCTTGGAACAATAATTAACCAGTCACATAATTTTTCATTCATAAATTATTAAGAAAATCAAGTGTTAAAAAGTTAATGTCAGCGATTTGCTAGCCCTGACTTCACTGTACTTGACGGTTACGATTAGTTGAAGATGTTATGATGTCATAGAATGCTCTCTATCGCTATTGGACAGCACCGAACAGTGAATACGTTGATAGAACCATGGCCGCTGCCGAAGAAACAAGGAGTTGTGCTCGTTCATTAAAATGAGATTACTCTAATTATTTACACATTTAATTAATAAATTTATAAAAATTTCATGAAATATATAAAAGTAATGAAGATGGCTATATAAATAATAAAATTACTAGCTAAATTACTATTTAAAATACTATGGGACGCCAAAACGAAATATTTTGATCTTTCTGAAATGTACACAATTACCGATAATAATTCGTTATTTCCAAAAAAAATTTTTTTTTAGACCACACGCACTTTTGGCTGCACTCCTAAAATTTTCGATTTCTTTGGGTTTAGATCCACGGCCTATATTCGAAAAAATACGGTATATTCTGTTGCCTATATATCCCGCAGGGATCCTCGATCAGTAATATTCTATTCGCAACATTCTTACGCGCAATATTCGACATAAACCTTAATTTTAAATTAAGAGCATTTGTTGATGGTATTATCTTAACGAAAGCTTACTGTAACCAAACGCTATGTCAGGTGGACCTGGAGATTAGTAAAGATATTAAAAGTATCCAGGAATGGTTTACTTGTAGATAGTGTTGTGACAAATACTTTTTAAAAGTATTTGAAATACAAAATACAAAATATGTGGCTACAAATGTATTTTAAAATATTTCAAATACTTCCAGTCAAATGTATTTCAAATACAAAATACTAAATACGTATTTACAAATACAAGAAATGCTTTTAATTTATTTAGGATTTTTTACAATTTTTCTTCAATAACAGCAACTTTTCAAATCTAGCATCACTCAGACGATTTCTCGATGGGGTCGAAATCTTCCCACCCACGCTGAACAGTCGTTCAACAGGGGCGGAAGAAGGGAGAGGCGTATTAAATTTCTTAAATAACTGCTTTATGATTGGGAAAGAATTCAGGCAGGAAAGCGTTCTCTTTGGATTTTCTAAATTAAGAGAGGCACTCAATGTAAACACAGTTCTTCGAAACACTTCCAGGTCTCTCTAACTCATCATCTGGGAAGGTAAAAAAAATATCTTCATTTACATTCTTGGCCTGCTCTTGAAATGGTACTTCCTGATTCTGGTTCTTACTGCTCTTGTAGTGGTACATAGCAGCATTTAAAAATATATTTTTGTGCAGATCTTCCTGGCTGATTCTTTCGTATCTATGCTTATGTCTGCGTCATCTTTGCAGTCGAGGGCACGAAACATATCTGTGTATCTCCTTTCAAGACCTTCCAGCATAGCTTTTGCAAAAGGCTTGCAGTACTGTGAATTTCTCATCATCATTTCTTGAAAGTTATTCTTCAGTTGAACAAGAGTTGGTAAAACATGTCCATATTAACAGTTCTTTTCCCCTTCCAGAAGAATAATGGCCTTGGCTATTGGCCCCATTACAGTCACATACTCCTGCAGATATCCCAATTCGACATAGTTGAGATTTGGCAAAGCCAGTCTTTCGAAAATGATTGGACGGTGTTCCGTAACAGAAAGCAAGGAAACAACACTGTCATATTTTGAATTCCACGTAGTTGGACATGGGAGAACAAGCCTTTTCTTACAAATTTCTTCTATCAAGTCAGAGGCTTTGGTGCTTTTGCTTACATGGTTCCACAATGTGCAGCATTTTGCTTCAGCAGATCTGTTTATCTTTCTATCAAAAATGGCTTTCTGGGCATCCGTTGTGGCAACAAGATTTAAAGTATGGCTGCAGCATCTACCATGAGGCGGCAAAACAATTTCATCGTCGTTTTCTTCCTGAAGAATGTTCCCAATGTCCACAATTTTTACTTCATTATCCTCAGCTTCCTCTTCGGTATCTGCTTTGGACCTACCACAGTACTCAGGGAAAGCCTTAGCAAAGTTGGCGGCATTGTCTATGACTGTTTTAGTTACTTTGCTAATTGCAATGTCAAACTCGTTATAAACATCAGTGAGTAGCTGTGCAATATTTGAATAATTGTGCGAGCCAACAAAACGAAGACATCATAAGGCTGCTGACTTCCGGGTTAAGTCCCTATCGATCCAGTGCACTGTCATTCCCATGTAGCTTTTCCTGTTTACTGTCCAAACATCTGCAGTTGTGCACAAATAATCAACACTTTTAAGTTCGTCTTTCAAGGTGGATTTCATGTTGTTACCCATTTTAAAACTTATCTTGAAGAAAGAATTAGCAAAGAAACTACCTGTGGCACAGTACGACCTCTTGTTCAACTGAAGAATAACGACCTCCTTCGCATGGCAAAGCACAACTGCAAGCAGTATTCAAGCAATGAACGAATTAAACAACTGCAATGAAATCAACAGAGGGTTTTTTTGGTTGGGAATCGGAATCCCATGATCCCCCATTTGGAGTGGGAGTTGTTCTGGTTGGTAGTACTGCTGATTGGGAAAATCAGCTGGTCCAACAACAATTTGAGGGGAGGAATAGTCATTTAAAATTGAAAAAAGCATTTGAAATACAAGATACTTTGAAAATGTATTTGGAAATACTGTACCAAATACTGAAAAAAAATTGTATTTGAAATACAAAATACTAAATACAATCAAATACTTTCAAATACTAAGTATTTCAAATACATCACAACCCTACTTGTAGAAGTATGGAAATTAATGAAAAGAAGACCACTATCCTTATTATTGGTAAAGTGCCTCCCCAGAAGAGTGATAGTCAGAAGATTCTAGGTATTAGTATTGATAATAACTTGAAATTTGTTTCTCAAATGGAGAGTGTAATTAGCCAGTGTAATTAAAATTTTTAGTCAAAGGACTTTGTGCTACCCTTAATAAACAGAAATGAATATAGTATTGAAAAATAAGGTATTACCTAAGATATTTTATGTTTTTTTTTTAATTTGGTGCCCTTTTAATAAGCATTTATTGATAATACTGAAAGTGGCCTATAATAATATTATACGTGCCACTTTTAACTTGCCTTGGAAACAATCAATTACTCAGATTTGTTGTGATTTGGGCCTGTTAACTTTTGAATCTTTCTTATTATTTGGTAAACTGAAAGAATTAGTAAAAGCCCTGTCAATCCAAATGCACTCGGCTCATTTTATTTTGACCTGGCTCAATATTGCCTCCCAAAGTAGAAAAGTGAAATGGCTATTGATTCAACTACCTACCATGATTTCTACTTGGCGGGAGAAATTTTTTCCTTTTAATTGTATCCATTTGTGGAATTCATTAATAATATATTCCTTGTCTACACTTAAATAGATTGTTGAGTAAGCTCTATCTTTTCTCATATTATATTTCTTCTTTTCTTTAGAGCTTCCTGTTGCGTCGGGCTCAACTTCTTTCCATTTATAAAACCCCAACAGCCTCTATCCATTAGAATAATTTTCACATCATTGATCCATGTATGGTAATTGTTAGCATTCAGTTTATCGATGGAGGGCTCCATACCTTTTTAATTATAGTAAAAGGAAATCCAATAATTTCACTTATTTATTTTAAACTTCTTATACTTCAGATCTTCTCTGGAATAGACACTCCTCTTCTAAAGACTTGGAAACATATTTGTACTGCAGGCCCATAACCCTGTTAGGCATACAACTATGTTAGGCTTCCAATAAATATTGCAGAATGCATCAGTGTTTATTTTATAAAACACATATCTTTATTAGAAGAAAAGTCATCAAATGAGGAGATAAAGTACATGAAAATTATTAACTGACATTGACATTCATTGAATACAGAAGATCTGACAGAACTGACATTGATACAAAAACACTCTTCTTCTTCTTCTTCTTCACACAGCTTTCATCTCCAGAGGGAAGGAGACTAGCTGATTCTTATACTGCTGGTGAATTCAAAAGTTAGAGATTAGCGACACAAACGAAGGGTGAGAGGGCCGATAATTATTTCTATAAGACCCTTACTACACAGATAACAGAACAAAAGTCTTAGGACGTCTCGCTTTAAAAGGGATTTCATTGGGGAAACAAGGAGAATGTTCTTCAAAGTAACGTCAATATTTCTCTTTGATACACCTTGGACCAGTAGGGATCTCTTGACGGCAAAAGCGGGGGCACTGGAGGAGAACACGTTCCACGGACTCCACCTCACCACATTCGCAGAGAGCAAGGCACGAAAGAATTTTAATTTTGAGCAAGGCACATGAGCAAGGCACATTCATTTTAATTTTGTGCAAGAAAGAATTAAGCGGAACGTGACCACTTCTAAGACGAAATAGAACAGATTTCTGTCGAAAAGATAGCCACCTAGGTGTGGCGCTCTTGACATTGCCGACTTTAGGGAGAAACGCTTTGTAATGGCTTCCTTTGGACTCTACCGACCAGAGTTCGTTCCAGAGCACCATTGTCCTTCTAGAGATGCAAGAACCAAGGCACTTTGAGTCAACACGAGCAAACTTAGTAGGCTTATTTCCAATCCTCGCCCATTTCGCTAATTTGTCGGCCATTTAGTTTCCGTGAATCCCTCGATGGCCTGGAATCCAGTGAAGGCAGACATGATAACCTCCCAAGTAAAGTTGGTGGGTTAGGTCGATGACGTAGCCCAGCAATTCTCTAAAGAACCACCACTTGCTGCTTAGGGCTGCCCGAAAAGAAGCAATGACACTCTCTGAATCAGTAAGTACTAAGTAATTATCTGGGGGAAGGGAAGATATAAGTATTAGTGATTTATGAATTGCCATGAGTTCCAGTTGGTATGAGCTTGCTGCCAGAGAAATCTTTTGAGATACGTAACATTTATTTTTTACACATACTCCAATACCGCCGGTAGGCTTGTGGAGACCAGCGAGGCATCGGAGTACACTTTGATAAAGTCCGAGAATTCATTCCTAAGATAAGATTCGAAAAGAGCATTATTCACTTTTGGGTAGGGCGAAGAACAAAAGTTTTTGGGGATAGTTAAAAGCAAGAATAATATGATCAAGAATAATAGGTTCACACAAAAGAAGATGGCTGCAGTGAAATTTTTTAAGTAATTGGACCGCTAATGAACTTAGACAGGCAGACTTCAGAAGGGAGTTCAAATAGAAGTGAAAGAAGATATAGTCGCCGACTTATTAAGAATTTAGCAATAGGCGTGGAAGATTTGGACAGCCTTGGCTTCCCACCTTAACTGGGGTGGGAGAATGCCTGTTTCTATATACAGCAACGGGCACGGAGATGATGAACTAGTGTGTAAACAGCTCCTTAAATTTTCTTCTCCTCCGTAATTAAAAGGGAAACATTAGATTTGGCAGCTAGTAATAAGAAGATGGCGGACAGGTCAGAGGTTTTTACGAGGGAATTTACAAGAGTTAGAAGATTCCCTCCAAGGAGGGCCCCACTTAGATTTCATTAATAGCCTCGCTCGCGCAAGACTTTTGGAGATGCCTGCTTAGCTTAGTATTAAAAGTGACTCCAAGAAATTTATGACTCCTCCTTATTGGGAGATGAACACCTTGTAGGAAAACGGAAAGAGGTGAGGGAGAGCCTTTGCTTGCCAAACCCAGAATTACAGATTTATCCGGCGAGAAACTAATAAAGTTGTTTTCGCCCCATTCTGATAGGGCGTTACACGTCTCCTAGAGGACAGCTTTTATCTGGGAAAAAGACTTGTTGTGGTAACAGAAGGCTAAATCGTCTGCAAACATACTCTTTCCTATTAGAGGGGGCGTGCTAGAGAAGACATCTCTGGTGTAGATGTTAAACAAAGTAGGGCTGAGAATGGACCCTTGTGGGAGGCCATGATTTTGACGTGTCCAGATGGTGCCACCTGGCTAGTTTATCCCAACCTTTCTTTTTTTGAGGAAAGACATAATCCAAATGACTAGTCTCCTAGGGACATGGATATCAATAAGCTTGTTAAATAATACGTCGTGTGCTACAGAGTCGAACGCCTTATTAAAGTCTAAGAAAACGACACCAATGTTCTCACCTCTTTCTTTAGCCAGATAGATTGAGTCCAGTAAATTAAGCATCGAGAAAGTATGATTACGCCCCTTACGAAACCCCAGGCAATAATCTGGGAGCACGTTATTAATCTGCAAAAAATGTTGGAGCCTGTTGTTAATTGCTCTTTCAAAAGTTTTGATCATACACAAAGTGAGAGAGATGGGTCTAAAACTGGCAGGCGATGAGGCAGGTTTACCGGGCTTTAAAACGGGATAAATGATAGACTCCTTTCATTGGGATGGGATGATACCAGTTTTCCAAGAAATATTGAGGGTTTCGAGCAGTACCGATACTTGGCCTTCTCCAAGTTTCTTAAAGGTGGGGTTGATCAGCCCATCAGGACCTGGGGCAGATCGCTTAGCGCTGAATGCCGAGAGTAAGGTTGCTTCATTGAAAGGCTGTTCCCAGCATGAGAGCTAGTCCGGTGTCCTATAAGAGGCAGGGAGAGGCCTCAGCCAGGGCAAACTTTGGAGCTGTCTTCGGCCCACAACCACTTGAAGAATTTTCACCGCAGACGCTCTGGGGTCGAGAAGGTTCCCATCGTCATTTCTGACAAGCGGTATAGGAGGAGAAGGGCGTCTTTGGAAGATTTTTAGTGCCTTCCAAACGTTATTTGGTTTGTTGTTTGGAATGAAGTTCTTCCAAAATAGCCGTCTGGATTTGTTTAGAGTGCGTTTACACAGGACCTTAGATTTCCTTAATGTCAGCCAACAATAGTTACACCTGCATTTGAGGAAGGTTCTTTTGGCGCTGTTGTGCTGCCAAGTGGCTGCCTCGCAGGCGGAGTTCCACCAGCAGGGCCTTGGTGAGGGAGATCTGGGGGGAGCACTTTCCCCCTTTAGCCTATCTTGAAATATCTTCAGGAGAGCTAAGATGTCATGAGATCTAGGGTAACACTGTTTAAAAGGGGACTCAGCACTAGGTGGGGCAGTCACGGAGGGCGAATGGAGACATGGTTGAGAAAGGCTGGGAGGAACAACGATCTTTGCCATTTATTGATATACGGAGACGGATGGGCGAGTGATCACTACCATATGTTCCAGGCACAATTTCAAGAAAGGGCAGGAAAGGCCACGATGACGAAACTAAAGCCAAGTCTAAATTAGAAGATGACCATTCAGGTCTTGATGGGAAATACGTAGGACTAGGGGTAAACAAAATGTTAAAATTGTAGCCGAGTTGTAGGTCCTCGAGGTAGCGACCATTTAGGTTGTAAGAGTCACAGCCCCACGCGGGACTCTTCGCATTAAAGTCGCCTATGGCTACGAAAGGAGGAGTAAAGGAATCAAACAAGTTCGACCACAAGTCTCTTCTTAAATATCCAGGGACATACACACTGTACAGGTGTAACCAATACCCCTGGATAAATAAGACGAGATCAATGATGGCTACATTTTCGTAGTGTCATGCTGAACGGATGTAGTGGGGAACAAAGGGTTTAACTGACACTAAGTTTCCACCACCGTGTGTGTCTCTGTTGTTGACGTAAGTGAACGATTTTGGGAAGTTAATTTTCGAGTCCTGGTTCAAAAAGGTTTCGCAGAGAGCCAGTATATGAGCTTTGTCTTTAAGGAGGGCGACGTCCTCCCAGTTCGACATTAAACCTCGAACCTTCCAGTGCAGAACATCCAGGTAATTACTGTTGGGGTGGGCCATTACTGGAGAACGAGGCGAACCAGTTACGCCACCAGTCAGCTGTGTCAATGAGTCACGCAGGCGGGTAACGCAAGCAGGACTCCATTGCTCTGAAGGTCTTATCCAAATCTTTGGGATCACTCAGTTTATTGGGGGATTCAAAGAGAGCGGTGATGAACAATTTGAGACTATTACCCACCAGTTGGTCCAGTGTATGGTTCCCCAATGCGGAAAATTGAGGATTGTCAGTTGGAGCAGTTTGGTTGGCAATCATGTCTGTGATTACGTCGTCGTTAAACAGTGAGTCGTTTAGAGGGGAAGCAGCATTAGAAGCAGTGAGAGGAGCAGCTAGAGATATCGCATTCAACGTAGGGGAAGGAAGAGTACCAGCAGGTGATTGACAGATCGGGGAGTGATGAGAAAATCGTCGAGAGATCCTCGCATCCGCATGTCAAGCAGGTTATATTAGTAAGGCTCCTTCGGTGGTTCCAGAGCCACGTCACTGTTTTTATTTGAGGTTACCGCAGGTGAAAGCGAAGGGTTGTCCGTGAAGGAGCACTGAGGGGCCAATTGATCCAAGCTGGACACTTCTGCATAAGACCTGCGGCCAGGGGCTTCATTACCCAGCTCCATATCCACTAGTTTTTTCGCATCATAATAAGAAATGTAAAGAGACGTCATTTTACTGCAAATCAAAGACTCGTATTGGAATCTAGAGCAGCCCTATAATACGACGAGTGGTTGCCCTTGCAATTGGCGCAGACGAAGCTCGTCGAGGTGCACGCATCTCTATTGTGTTTGGGGGATAAACATTTAGAGCAGCAAGGCAAGTGGAGCACCTTTGTTTTGTATGCCCCAACTTGTGGCACTTGATACATTGCATCGGTCTCGGCAGAGGCCGAGAGACGGCAAAAATTTCGTTCTCGGATTTTAACTTGTCTGGGGGGTTCAGGACAGTGAAATAGACAAGAATTTTGCCAAAGAGAGCACTGGCATAAGGGGGAGCAAAGTGCTTAATGTCAGAAATGTAGGAACCTACGTCTGCTTGGCTTTGAAGTTCGGTCAGGGTAACTGAGCGACGGATTCCGTAAATGTATCCTACTAATGTGGTGAGAAATTTAGGAATTTCATATGTCAAATTATATACTCCTATGTTCGAGAATTTCAGACAGTTGAAGGCTTGGGACTTAGAGACGAACTTAAACAGGAATTTTCCCGAGTTCAGCCTGGAAACCATGGGCGAGACACCAGTTAGCGAAGCTAATATCTTTCGGAAGAGGCCTGGAGAAATAAACTCACTCTGCTCGTTCTCAAAACCTTTTATATTCTTTTGTGCTTACTTGAGCAAGCCACTATCACCGGCTCGAGAAACGGAAACCAAAAGCCACGGGCGGGCTGCCGAGTTTAATAAGTCTTGGACATCAATCTGAGGCACGTTGTTTATGTTAGAAGTGCTGGGTATAACGGCTCTTTGTGATACGAAACGTTGAGGAGGTCGCGCTGCTTGCTCAACAGCAGTCGGATTAGTTATGGACGACTGCGAAGAGGAGAGGCCAGCCTGGTTAGTAGACTCATTTATTTGCGCAGAGCAGATATCCTTATCTTTCTTATCGCTTTTATTGCCTTTACTTTTACTTTTTTTATCGCTTTTTTCACTTTTGTTAGAATGATCATCTTTTTTCTTTTTCTTATTCTTAGGTACATCAGACTTGGGCGTTTGCGAGAAGTCGGACGTATCCATAGCGTCGCTGTCAACAACCCTAACAGGTCTGGATCTATTCCTCGCATGCTTCTCCAGCGCGGGGTGACCATCTAATTGCTTCTCCCCCTCTGTGTCTCCTACCGAAGAGGAGCGTCGGCCGCGGGAGGGGGGGGGGGGGGTGCCCCATCGCAGCGAAGTGAAGCTCCGCCGAGAGGCTTGGGCGTCTTCTTTGTAGACAGCTTCACAATGTCGGAGAGGAGAAAGAAAAGAGAAAGCAGGAAATAAATGTTGAGGGATCAGAAAAGATTTCTGGAAGAGAACTTGAAACGCCGATTTTATTAATTCTATGGTTTATCTTAGAAGAACGAAGTTGCTAGCAATCTCTAAAAGATCAATTTTTTCCTTAGCAGACAGCACGACTAGTCGAACCGTCGACCGCCATCTTTTTTTTCGATCCCACATAGACACTCATTCAGAACATCTTAAAGAACAGCAGTAAGTAAAAAAAAACTTAGCAACACAACAAAGATGTATCATTGTTGAACATGAGGAAGCAAATTCATTATTGAACCTAAGTAAGTAAATATATTATTGGACAAGAGAAAGCAAATACATTATTGAACATGAGAGTGAAGATTATAGTTAACAAAGAGAATGGTAACATGATCTTTGGCTACTTTCACTCCATGAACGTCAGGTTCCTATTAATGTAAAAGTTCCATTCGGACTGGCTTTCCAAAAGAGGGATGCTTCATCTACATTGAAAATGTCGCACAGACTATACCCTTGATGATATCAGGCAGGACTTCTGTGATCTACTTGTCTGCTCCAAATGCATCAGCATCTTGCTTCTCACCATGCTGAATTTTGAACGTGACATTGTTACGAGCTTTCCATCTTTCAAGCCATCCATTGGATGCCTTGAAATCATGGACTACTAATTGTGTCGGTAAAGCTTTAGCCTTTTCTTTAAGAAGTGGCCGATTAATTGAAAGGTTCCTACTTCATGCAATTGTAACCACTGGAGAAGGCACTGTCCATGTTTTCGACTACAGAGCTCCTGCTTCGATTTCGTTTTGCATTTCTGTTACTCTGCCAGTCATCCAAGAAGTTTTCTTTCGATTTCTTAATTCGAGATATCACAGCTTGTCTAACGCCAAATTTTTCAGCAACGCTTGCTTAGGTTTCATTAGAATCCAATAATTTAAGAACTTCAACACGATCAGATAGAGATAAGGTTTTACGTTTTCTTAAGGAGATGTCACACTAAAGCTACCTAAATGCTATTTGTACTCATGTTAAAAAAATTAAAATAAATCAACAAAAGAAAAAAAACATTAGTCGCGTTCATAACCTCTTCACTTTTCTCACTTATCTTGCTTAAGTCACTTTCAGGAAAGCGAAGTCTCAAAAGTCACTTTTCTGAAAGCAAGTCTGTACCCACTTCCCCCTCTGCTTTTCTTACTTTTCTGGCTTTACAGCTACTAACTTCCGGTTTAGTGGTAGTCATATTGAATCGCCGCTTCGCTCGTTTCGATGATTGCCCACCGATAAAACTTGAAATTTAACAGCGTAAGTAACGTACTTCAACGTTGTAAATTTTGTTAGTTATAAATTAAGCAAAAATAAAACCATGGAGAACAATAAAAAACTTTTTACACTATCAATAAATCACTTACTATTTTTCAAACAATTTCAATATGTTTATCATTTCTATTTATGGCTGACAGTTTTCGATGCAAAAGTAACAAAAGTGATCTTTTCACTTCCGGTTTCATTCACAGTGAAAACCTATTTTCTTTGCTTTTCAAAAGCAAAGACAAAGTCCCTTTCCTTAAGTGAAAGGTATTGAATGCGACTATTGCACTATACAAAAACCGGCCACTTACTTTTGCGAGGAAGCTAGGAGTCTTCAAAGAAGGATAAATTCCAATCGATAATCGAACAGTGAAGTGTACTGAATTCCAAATGACCCCTTACGGAGTTTATGTAGTGCATGCAGTGCTATTACTGACCAATCAGCAATTTTAGGCAGTAGTGCCCACTGGCTTAGAGATGATAAAGTGGCTATTTAACTCAGAGTATGCATATTACAGAGAAGGTGTCTGCCAATCACCAGAAACACTCTAAACGCTCTGCCAAAATGACACCACAGTGCGTTTAGAGTTATTTTATCAGTTTAAGCAGAGTTCAACAGAAATTTCAGAATAGAAGTTTATCCTTAAAAGCAAATTATCCTTTTAAGCAGAGTTAAAATGCATTGAAATCAACTACAGAAAAATGGGACCGTGACTCTTTATCGACTTTTTTTCATATGATGACTGCTTCTTGTTTTGCAGTAAACTAGCAGATTAAACACTTTTCTTTTTGATAACAGTTAGAGGGGAATGTGCCTTTGAACTTTGAATTTGCTGCAAAATAAGAAGCAGTCATCATATGATTAAGGAACCAAAATAGTTGCCTTCAACCTGTTGTCCATGAATTATTAGGGCTCTGTACCCAAAGGGTCAAAACAGGACCCAATTACTAAGCCTTGGCTGTCTGTCCATCTGACCTTTTAAGGGCTGTATCTTTGAACCAGTTGAAATTTTCACAGAATATGTAAAAAGTTTAATAAAAACAAGGGAGGTCCCCATACAAGAAATATTTTATTTATTTATTTATTTTTTTTAAAGCTCTAAACGGTACACATAGGGTTGAATTTACCTGACCAAGATGCAAATGCCAAAAATGTCAAAAAGCAGTCATGGAAAACAGCAACACTTCACGACATCAGGGTTCGACCTTTCCGATGATCGGGAGGTTATGCTCTTATTATTGTCACATTATTATTATTATTATTATTATTATTATTATTATTATTATTATTATTATTGGTAAATTAGATGTAAAATTAGATGGAAAAACAAAATGGAACATAAATATTTAATCCATGGAACATGCCAAACATAAAATCTTTTTTCAGGTGATCTGTTAATTTTTGTTCAAAGTGCTTATATGGTAGTACGGAACCTTCGATGCACGAGTCCGACTCCCACTTGCCCGATTTTATTTATATAGTGCTTTATGGGGCGCATTTTAGGTTGAAAGGGCGCATATTTAGAGGTTTGTATAGGAGTGCCGAAGAAGCTAGTGCCGCCCCTGCTAGCATGGTCACATCATTCATTTTATACACCATTTCCTAAATGTAGCTATGTCCAGTAACTTTTGACTCACTCTTTATTATTAAAGAAATAATACAGTAATCCCTTATTCATGAGGGTTTGGTTCCCAATAATACTTGCATATACTGAATTCGAAGTTAATGGGACCAAAGCCTTATGAGAAAATGTCATTGGGAAATATGGGAATGTCAAGTTGCCATCGAATTCAAAGTTAAAAGCGATTATTATTTAATTTTATCATGATGGCCTCTTCGTTTTTCTATATTGTAGCAACATTCGATTCGTTTACTCCAAACATCCGGGCGACATCACTATTGCTCTTATACCCCATCCGCATTACAAACGTTGACCTAGCTTAAGGTGCTTAAGCTAGCCTAAACAATAGTGCAAAAAAATCTGGCCTATGTATTATATAAGCTAGTTTAGCTAGGCCAGTTTCTTAAACCAGCTTAGCGCATTGAGCTAGCTCGATGTTGAATCTTGGGTACCCACCATTCTGTTTAATGAACATGGCGGCATCACGAATGTACAGTTAGCCGAGGAAGTTCATTCAAAGAATGGGGGTGATTGCTTTTCTTGTTTAGCTTTGCTTGAGCATAGTCAACAATGGTGATAGCCGAAGCAAGTTTTATTAATAAGCAATGAAAAATTTAAATGAATAAATGATGAAACAAATTTAATCAACAATTAATTAAAACAATAATTATTTATTTATTTATTTATTAATGCAATGATGAAAGACTCCTTATGAATAATTGTTTAATAGATAAAAATAACTTAAATAAATAAATATACACATACCAAAGTATACATTTATTTATTTTTTTATTATTAAACAATTATAAAGAAATCTATCATCATTACATTAACAAATAAGCATTAAATTACTCCTAATAATTAAAAAAAATTATTTTTTAATTAAAATTTCAATTAAAAATGTATCCGGTGGCAATGCTGATTATTCCTAGAAGTTCACCAGGATTAGTAATATTTCCTGTCACTAATCACTAAAAAAAGAAAAAGAAAAACACAGCTATACTTTAGTTATATAATCCTTTATAATCCATATTATCACCTGAAAGTCAGGCTTGAAAGGGGGATAATGCAAACACCCTCTCGAAATTTAAGCTAATCTAGTCCAAAATTTATAAGCTAATCTAGCCTACACTTGAGCTAAGCTAGCTTAACAATAGTCTAGCTTTCCAGTGCGGATGGGGTATTACCCTCAGTTGACACTGACATGTTTAGAACTTTCAGCTTATTTTCAAGCAACAAAACCTTCATTGCTCGTTCTGCATGAAGTGGACTGTCACTTTTTTCTTTTTTGAAGACATAATGAGCTGTGCCAATGATGAGTGTTTGCAAACAGAAGATTCGTAAAATGCCACTGACACTGTTTACTTGCACTGAATACATTTTCCTACATGAATAGAGGGGAATTCCTTAAAAGATAAAAGTGAAATGGGGATCTCCAATAAAAATAGATCAGGATCAACCGCAGATACGCAAATTTTCCATTGTGTACGAAGTGGGAGGTATCCAAAAAATTTGATGTGGATATATGATGCTGAGACCAGGGACACCGAGGGATTACTACAGTATATAATAAAAAATGATATGAAATAATAAAAATCAGACTTGATCATTGTTTTAAAGGAGGTTGTCCCCATAGCCTGTTTGGGGAGAGAGGGGACCAGGCATTCCAACAATTAGTGCTTTGCTCACTATCTACCAGCAAGCCATTATGACTTGAATCCAGAAAAAGTGGTAGTACATGTCCAATACTTTTAAGGAAGTGGTTAATTATTTTTGATCTCAGGATGTTCTCAGGGTGTGTCTAAAAAGTCCGACCAGTCAAAGCCCGCCGCAAAGCTCGTCTTGGAGCCACCAGTGACTGACTCGAAATTTCGACTATGTCCGATCGACGTGAGAACGATGCAGGCATACATATGTGGCTTTATTCATTTTAAATTTTCTCCCGATTCGGACGACCCTTGATTCATAAAGTAACGACCGGTTGCGATGAGCGTTTTCATAACGTGACTGGTTGCGCTAATCACGACCAGAGTCCAACGCCAGTCATAATTAGCGCGACCAGAGTCAACGCCGGTCATGGTCGGCTGCCTTGGTGAGTAGAATCAAAATGACGGACAAAAGTAGAAAAATCAAGTGTTCGAGTGCCCAATACATAATAAATATATTTTAGAGAAAAAAGATGGCGAAATATGATGAGGAACCTTGCTGCGATGCCATTTTGAAGCAAAATGCTCATGACCGCACTGACCATGAACGAACAAATGAAAGCAAACGGCTGCCGATTGTACCACGTAACCTGTTGGCGACCGGTCGGACTTTTTAGACACACCCTAAGTAAGGCTGTTTTGATATTATTTAAGGCTATTGTCAGGATTTGCACATCTTCTTCAACATGACGATGTGTTCATTCTTGTTTTTCATGACTGCTCTTTCGTCCTCCACTGCACAGACTGTAGTTATGATGTTTTTGTCCTCATTAACTGGTAAGCTACTGACTAAATGACCTTAAAGGGCCAGTAAAAATGCGACTTTTGAATGACCTTTTTAGACTTTTGAATACGAGATTATGAGACTGTAGAAAAAAAAATACTGCCTTTTGTTCCTTATTCAACCTTATCTCTATTTCTCCAACCAGGCTGATTGGTTGGTTTGTTAGATTTATGGGTATGTCAACAGCTAGGTCATTTTGTGCCCTTTCACACAACTCGGAGAATTCAACATGACTATTATCTTTTACATATTCCAGGGACAAACGCAAACATCCATGCTCACAGAAAGATCCAAACCCCTCCCTGACAGATTCGGGCATGCAATCAAGCTGAAATACTTATCTTTAATACCTTCATTAAGAAAGTGGAATTGAAAAAATTATATACAGCTTCTACAGTGGATGAGTGGCTCAATGATTCTCCAGTTGCCTGTTACATGGGTCATCTCTGAATAGAACTGCTCGACTTTGTCCCTACTATTGCCTTCAACAAATTTCCCTTTAATATCCCGGATTTGCACAACAATATGATTCTCATTACTAAAAAATTCATTTTAAATGTAAGGAGCCCAAATGCATTTGTCACACTTATAAAATATCTCTTATGACTCCAGAAAGCCACATAGTCTTACCTCAAGTTTTATTTTTATATATCCCAGAAAGGATGCCATTATTAAAAGACAAAATACTGACCTTTTCATTACTCTCATGAAAAGTGGATTCCTTTAATTTATCGATAATACTAAGCAGCCTTTGATTTTCAAATTCAACTTTGCGTAGACGAAGCTCAGTGTCTTTATTTAATTGCTCAGATAAACTGTTCGTAATGCCTGAATGAATAAATATATTTTTTTCTTAAAAGACTGCCTAAATGCAATAAAATGCATTAAAAGATAAATAGATTTGGAATTCTTAAGCACCTGGCATTGTACTTGAGCGTAATTTATCAATTTCTACATGAAGATTAGCAGATTCATTCATGCTTTGTTTAGCAGACACTTGAAGGGTGGCATTTTCATCAATCAGTTCTTGAATTCGGTTCCTATCTGCATCTTTCTCCTAAAAAAAATAAATAAGTAAATAAATAGAAATAAAAAAAAATAAATTAAAAAACAAGTAAAATCCTAATTAATTAATATATAAAAGTAGGAGTTGTGAGAAAATATATTAATTTAAAATAAATCCTAATTAAATTTATTTTAAATTTAAATTAATATAAACATATTTGCAAATTAGAGGTTATCATTTTCTTTATAATTCTTTTATTAAATGCAGTAATTAAACTTACAAGTAAGAGTTCATTCACTCGAGTTTTATACTTCAAAAGTTCATTTTCAAGATCCAGTATTTGTTCAGTGCGTTTTCGACTGTGCTCGAGCTGTTCTTCCAGCATTTCTTTGGTTTCTACTAAAATTCTATTATCTTCCCTGAGTTCCTTATGAAAAAATTAAATAAATCAAAATAATCAAATATATTTGTGTCATTAAATTATATTAATAGCAAGGGGTTCTGTTAAATGTAATAAAAAATAAAGCATGTAGTAACCATAGAGGAAAAATAAGATACAGCATGCAAAGCCTTAGAAATCTGTGGATGCTTGAACAGAAAAGAGAGGAAGGAAACTCCACCTGTCCACAAAACAACTTTTAATTTTTGTATACATTTCGGCTACCATGTAGCCATCTTCAGTATGAATCAGAGATACACAGTTCAGATACAGATATTTATAATGAGGTGGGGCCAATCAGGATGTAATAAGGGATAACATCCTGATTGGTTTACAAGAATAAAAAAATAAAATACAGGAAAAAAAAACAAAAAGAAGACCAATCAATAAAATTACAAGAAATACAGTAAGTAAAAGAGTATAACCAGTTGGTTATACAAGCTAAGGTTACTATAAAGGCTTTGCTATTATACTGTGACATGTCACCCTTTGGGTTGGTAAGAAACAGCCCTATGACCACTAACACCCAAAAGGGGGGATTAGTCAGGGGTTTGGGCCGTGATTGTACGAGGGAATAAAGATTCAACAAGATCCACTTACAAAGACAATAACTCTCGATTTATTAACACTGAATTAAAACAATGGCATAGTACAAGTAAATTACACTCTACTGTCAACATATTTTACAAGAATAACCATGTGAAAATGGTAGGAGGCCCCCTTATTAACCAGGACCTAGCCTACATCTAGCATAATGAGTCAACAATTAACATGATATTCCCCTCTGTAGGAGATCACCACACTAAATCTGCTACTACATTAATTATGACAACAAACAGCAAGGGTCGCAAACAAAACTCATGGACACCACAAAGCTGAGCACCATCAGCTACCCAAACGGGTGTAACTCCCCGGACGGTGTTCCAAAGCGTCGAGGATCCCCGAATAACAGCCAGCTTTAGCGCCTAGCACGCGCCGTGTGCTCCCTTTTAAAAATTATTACACAGCAAGGGGGGAAGCACTGTGACCCCTTCTTGGCGGATCCTCAACGTTCTTAACACCCCCCACTGTGGGCAATCACCAGCGCATTGTCTTGGCAGGCACCACTGTCTTGGTAGTGACACATGCAAACACACCAGCAGTGTCTATCCCTATCAACTCGCAAGGCCCAGGGTCCCGTGGCAGCTATCTCAATCCGGCACGAGATTTAGTGGTGTGGTCTAGAGCTCTACCCTTGGTACTGCTGTGACAACATAACGTTACTTAGACCACTAATTAATGCTACTACAACTCGCGGAACATGCAAACAATCTCGTTAAATAGAGTCTATTGGGTCCACCCACTACATAAACATCAATTTGTTTCGGTAATTTGATTCAAAAGAAAACGTTAAGCATTTACACATATCAGCAACTATTAACTGAATAATTAGATTAACGTAAATTTTCATAACCCCAATGACAGACAATCGCCTCCTCCCTCTCTCCTGCTTTTAGGCCTAAACCATGCCATGCTAGATCTCTCATCGCGAGAACCGAGCCGAATCAAGAGGCTAACTCCTTGTCTTCTTCAAAACCGAACATCATTAACATCTTCTCTATGCAACACAACAATTGCCGGGATCAGGACATGATCTTCTCGGAAATCCTCTGAGAAAACACAACCCGCTCCCCAACAATTGCAATGTTGCCGACACGCAACAGGCGTTGCAGCGATAGTTTGCCAAGGACACAACATTACAGGGTTATTCAGAATGAATCATTCGATTTCAAAAATCCATATTTTCAAAAATAAATGACATAGAATGATAAGTAATAGATGAATACAAAGGGTAAACATCTGAGTTTTATATTGTGAACACTATATGGTGCCCATGTATTTTTCGTGAAGCTATATCACGAAAGCTGTTTGACAGGGTTTTGCGGCCGCTGAAGTGATAATGACGTCTGTTTGCATGTTCTCGTTTACGCGATGTGGATCAGTAATCACCTTTCAGCATGAATTTCGTAAAAAATATCGAATTAATCTGCTCAGAATATTCGAAGGTGGTGTCATCAGTTTGAGACTAGTGCATGTCTATGTAAAGGGAAAAGTGGAGGGCGACCAGACATTTCTGCGGAAAATCTTGACAGAGTGAGAGACACTTACACGAAGCCCAAAGAAATCAACTGTTACATAGCTCGCCACCTAGTCTCCTGTATGACCCCAATGCAATGTCTTCCTTTGGGGATTTGTAAAAGATAAAGTTTATATGCCACCATTACCCACAAATTTATGTGTAATTAAACAAAGGATTACTGCTGCTGTACATACATTACATGTTTGGCAGGAATTTACATACAGTCTTGATATTATACGTGTAACTAAAGGAAGATATATTGAACACTTGTAAAAAAAATTTCCATATTTTCCCTTTGTATTCATGTTTTACTTATCATTCTATGTCATTTATTTTTGAAAATATAGCATTTTAAAATCGGATAATTCATTTTGAATAACCCTGTATAATAGAAACCCCGATTTTCCCCCTTCTCAATCACAAACAAACAACTAATGATATAAATTAACCTAATATAATAACACAAACGATTTCGCTTAAAAACAAATATGAAACGATCCAGCCGCAGTGTCAGCAAACAAACGAAAGAACAACAAAAATAAATCACCCCAAAAGAAATAACTAATCTACCATGATACAAAAAAAAAAAAAACACTTACGTGTTTCCGCCGGGCCTATGTGACACCCAGTGACATTGAATGTTACAATATAAGGAGTAAACTTAACCTGGCTACTATGAAGTCATGGCTATTACAAAACGGAGAGGCATGGCAATTTCAGTTGTTTTGTGGACAAGTGGAGTTTCCTTCCTCTTTTTTTCTTTTCAAGTAACTGAAGTTCCGGCTATGCTGACACCCGAACTCCCTCACTATCTCCTTCTACTACTCCTCACAACAACAGTTCTTATGGAAAATTATATTCCTGCAAATGCTAAACAACACGTTCTTTGCATTATTAACAGCACCCTTCGCTCTCATCAATCCTAGCCTTGGCTAGGAGAACGACACACGAATACACTGCTCGACTTACAAGGGAACCATCAGAACCTGTATCTCACAGTTTCCCACCAAACTAAAATATGTTACTTGCTACTATTGATCCTTGCAAAATAAAACATTGTGACATTCAAAATAAACTACGAAACCCAAAAGACCTGAAAAAGGAGTCTTCGCCTGGTTATATGGGCTCAAATTTTTTCGTTTTCGCAGTTAGATAAAATACTAGACCCAAAAAAAAAAAAAAAAAGAAAAAACTGGCATATAGGAAATCGAATGTAAAATCTGTCAAATGGTCATTCAAAATGTAGAAAACAGTAAGAAAATTATAAGAAAAGAAAAAGAAAAAAAAAACATTTAATTTATTTTTGTGGATTAGTGGTTTTGTGTGTCTTTTTCTTTTCTTATAATTCTAGCATCCACAGTTTCTGGCTTGTTTCAAATATACAATAAGAAAAATTGCAGAATGAACGAACCTTAAAGTGATAATCCACAAAGACGGGAATAAATAGAAATACCGGAATTTGTATTTTAAAGACAAGTCTTCCTCCTCAAATTCTCTAAGTATGTGTTTGGTATTTCGATTTTTTCTGTCTTTGTGAATTAGAAGCTATTAATTTATAACAAATGTAGTACGTGTATATATTGTAACATCCTAAAACCTCTACACAAGGAAGGTAGATTATAACCCAACTTATGAAAAGGCTTAATTCTCTTCTTCGGCTAATAGGCTATCTTGATTCTATGTTTATCTTAAGAACTGTTAGAAAGGGACTCGACTCAAAATAAGTACTCCCACATCTTCCTAGATCAACTCTCTTAAATTGGAGGGGGGGGGGGGGACTTGTGGTGAGAGGAGAGAGAGTGGCCAAGCCTTTATTATTATGCCAACTATAGTGCCCGGTACGAAAGAAAAAGGAAACTGGCGCATGTGTAAATGAATAAAACTCATTCAACCAATCAGAAACTGACTGGAAATGAGGTATTACTTATTCCTGGCATCATTAGTAAGTAATGTCCTGATTCCTGCCAGTTTCTTATTGGTTGAACGAGTATTATTCATTTACACGTGTCACTTTCCTTTTTCTTTCGTGCTGGGCACTGTTAGGTCCTCCAAATAAGTGATTAGAATTAGTTTTCAATTACACAGATCAACAAAAAATAACTTTTTAAAATCATTGTTAATGTTAAAAGCCGATAATTATACGTCTTTTTAATGCTAAATTTGTATCTGACCTTAGTTTTTTACCTATCACCCACTGATTTCTTGTTTTCAATGAAACATTTTAAAATTATTCAGAGTTTGGTGTCTGATAAATTTCTTTGTGGCCCAAAATATGAAAATTTAAACACTGCAGCCGCTTCTCTTCACACCACAAAGTCTTGACAACATTGAAGTCTCTATATGCATAACTTGGAAACGTGGCATGATAGGAAAAATCTAAAAGCAGATTTGGATTCAACACACCAAAAACCATAAGAATAAGTCAAATTCATATGAAAAGATGATTTTTTCATTGTTGCCCGTGTTATACATACATTGTTTTCCAGCATTTGGGGGAAAATATCTGTACAGGACATTAGAGAATTATTTCTAAATTGTGGTACTTTCTCCTCTTCTGGCCAAACTTTGAATTATTTCCAGTCGGTTCTACAATTGAACCTGTCGTTGCAGTTTGTAGAATAGTAGATATTGTGACCAGGGCTCAGTATGTTTGAAGTGTGGGTGTTATAAGACAATGCCTTGTCGGCATTTATTCTGTATTTTTTCGTGTTGTTTCATTTTATGTTCATTATAATAGCCAATTGCAATGTTTGCTTTTTGTGAATATGCATTGTTGACTGTTTGCCGTTTGTTCTTTTTTATTGCTTTATTCTTAATTTTAGTATTCAGCAACGAATAATATTTTCCCGTTTGTATTACAGAAGTTGTGTTTCCTTTGACGGGGTGGGGGGGGGGGCCCGCCCCCAATGCTGCAGCGAGGAAAGTTCTTGATAAAGAGCATCTGTTTTTTTTGTATTGTTACATGCTTGTGTGCTTGTCTTTCGATGCGAGCAGACGTCTTTTGGAGAAGAAAGAAAAAAGCTTCGAAAGGAGACGATCAACATCGATAATGGCGATGTTGAAGCTTGGGCTTCTGAAGAAAAGTGATAGTAACCGCATTATGCAACGGGTCAAGATGAATTGAATTGTTTGTTGATATATTTTCCTGTTTCAAATGTTGTTTATTTTCTTTCCTGTTTGCGGCCCAACATGAGCGTATACCCATTTTGGAACACGTTCATGATGTGCATTCGAAAAGTTGACGATCGCATACTTGCCTTTTGTCGTGCGCCTCTTCTAAGATGAGAAAATTACCAGATACATGGTGAGAACTTTCCTTTTCTTTAAATATCGTGGATTTGTCGTCAGGGATTGATTTTTCCCTAACTTTTGGCTAGGAATTAGCATTGTTGGCCCCCCCCCCCCCCCCAGCAGCTAGAACTCGTCAGTGCATTGCCATGGAGCAACCACGGCTGTATCATTATATGCAGGTAGAAGCTGTATAGTTTGCCCGTGTTTCTCGACTGGGACATATAATTAGTTATTGGTAACGGGAAACTGATCAGGAACCCTGAAACAGACAAGTGGAACTGCGTATCCCCCCCCCCCCCTAGTTTATCAGAATAGCAATCATAGTTTAAATGCGTGTCACCAGTCGTGACACTGATCGCGTCTGTTAATGTTAATGTTTAATCGTGTGAAGCTAAGCCCTCACAGGTCGTCCTAATGATAGGGGAAGTCTGTTGTGGTTACAGATACGCGGATAAATATGGGTGCACATGGAATTAAGTGGATACGGCCACACGGTCATTGTGTAGATCTAGACTCCACAGTTCTGGAGTATAGATCATGGAGCAGGGCACTGTGTTAGCTGCAAGTGTCCAGCGCTTGTGCATTTACTTGGGGTTACAGCTTCCCTCCCCCTCCATTCAATCCTAAAGCTGCAGCTAGAAATTAGCGATAGGTATTGTAGGCGTTATAAAAGGGAAGCGTGGCACGTTCCTGTGGCTGCTCTCACTCTATTTCTCCCAGGCACCCCATCCGGTTTGTGGTGACGTCATTTGTCGATACCATGTACCGCGTGGTCTGTACAGAACTGCCCACTGAGCTCTTTTGACGCCTGTGCTGGCGAGAAGCCATGACGTATGAGAATGTTGATACTGTTTATTAATATGTATTTTTTTTTTTTTACATGTTAGTGTGTATCTTTAACTTTTAGCAAGGGGCCCCGTATTTATTTTGTTTAGCGTACTTTTAGCTTTTACATGTACCAATTATAATTATTGTTGTACTGTACTTATTTATGACTAGTAAATACTTGTTTTTTTCATCTCAACAAAAAAGCGTGTTTTCTCTACTACCAACGACCTCACGAGTCTCCACCCTCCCTGCCCTAGCATGTGGCAGTTGATTCCTGTGAGGTACTCGCACGCGAGGGGCACAATATCACAACATCCGCAATGATTCCCCACGACTGGTGACCGACACCTACCGAGTGGCTGATACATTCGGTTGGGATTTTGATTTGTTGCCACTGGAAATCGATGGTCATACTCATGGGCAACGAGCATAAACAATTGTCTTGGGCTCGTGAGTGAAAAGGGAGCCCAAGTGCCTTACAAAACGGCCCGGCGATAAATATATCATAGATTTTTGTCCATGTTTATATCTAAATGCACAACAAAATAAAGCCCGGATAATTTTTTTTCTCAGGCCCGGCAGAGGTTAATCCGTCACTGACCAACAACAGTAGATTGTTTGCCAGAATGAATTTTCAGTGCCGGTTGCCAACCGGGCAAGCAGCAACGATAAACAGGTTGCCAGAATGATTTTTCGGTGGTCTCCGGCAACCAGGCAACCACTAATTTCGAACCCTGCATCTGGATACTAAAAATTTTGGGTAGAACACCGAATACATCTTTCTTAGAAATGTGCTAGGCTATGGTTAAATTTTAATACAGCTTCTAACTTCATTTGATAGGTTTATAGACCTTTGAATAGTCTAGCGACCATTTGTAGGATTTATCATGTTTAAGTTGCATTCCAAACAGAATAGTAAATTTAACTAGAAAATGGTTCAAAGAGTAGTTTTTTCCATGCCATACCTCTGGATTTAAATACAGAAAATAAATAAAGAAAAGTTCACGGCCTGGAGTCGAACAGGGACCTCTGGGTTACCGTCCTGATGCTTTAATTTAGTGGGCTGTGGAATTTTCTTTACTATTTTTCTACACTGAATAGCTATTGTTGTCATTTGTGTTCCAATTTATCATCTGTACAAATAATTAGAAAATAACTTATAACTTTTAAAGACTTTTTTACCTCCACCCTTGATTTATAAAATTCCAGTTCATTTAGCTTATCCTTGTAACGCTGGATTTCATTTTCTAACTTGTCTACTTTGCTCACCTTAAAAAAAAAAAAAAATCAAAAATAAAAGTTCAACAGAAAAATTAAATATTTACTGAAAAAAATTTAGCAGGTATGATATTTGTGTAAAGATTCAAATGATCTTAATAATGTTCCTTTATACATTTAAAATTTAAATTTTCATTTTGAAATAAAAGTAAGGAGAAAAAAAAACAAACCAATATCATCAAAATGAAAAGACTAACAATTGCTTTCAAAACAAAACTGTCAGAAATTCTTCAAGTTCCACAGAATTAAGTAATACCGTAATTCACGGTAATAACGCCGTGGCGTATCTGTTAAAAAAGTTATAAAAAATGCCTGTGCGGCTTAACTATCGTTGCGGCGTAACTACAGTTTTATTTTCCTAATAGCATGACAACTATTTCAGAAAACTGATAATGCGTCGATGTGATGCCGTTACATTCCGTCCTGATGAAAATCAAACGAAATTAGCGCATAATATACATTACAGTACCTTAATGTTCCTGTATATACAATGTACAGTTCATTATTTATTACATTTATTCACTTTTCATTTGAATTTCCCATCCCCACTTTATCACACCGAAATAATGTTGAAGTTGCCCTTCATGGGTTGAGAAGTTACATTCGTATTTTTTTTTTTGGCAACGGGAAATTCAAATGAAAAGTCGTATAATGAACTTCAAACGAAATTAGCGTATAATATACATCACAGAACTTTAACTACCCTGTATATACAATGTATAGTTCATTATATATTACATTATTTCACTTTTCATCTGAACTTCCCGTTGCCAATAAAATACGAATGTAACTTCTCAAATATGAAGGCCAACAACATTGTTTCGATGTGATAAAGTGGCATTCTGTTCATATTGAGGAGTTACATTCGTATTTCTTTTTGGTGACGGGAAATTCAAATGAAAAGTGAATTAATTTATTGATGAACTGGGCACTGTATATGCTATCTAATTAATCTATAATACACGGTAATTTCATTGTGAATTTAATCAGAACAGTAGTTCGAAGCAGTTTGGAAATAGAGACCATCAATATTGATGGACTATATTTAAAGTAGCGATTTTTGGGAAGAGTTATTTTTATATTAGATGTTGGCGACGAGAAATTCAAATAAAAAGTGAATTAATTTATTGTATAATGAACTGGTACTGTATATGCAAAATAATTAATGTATATTACACTGTAATTTCATCGGGACAAAACCCTCTCCAACTTGTGGATGAAATGATTTCACTCTTTGGATACTGAATTAATTTTTGTATGTTGTTTTTAAATCAATGCTTTTCTTATATCGAACACCACATATAATAAATAAAAAAGAATAAACATTATGGATGTAAACAATCCAGAAGGAGAATTTTCTCCGATGGGAGTTGGAGTTTTTATCCAGATACCCTCTCCCCCACCTAAAGTTTCGTTACATTCGTATTTTTTTTTGGCGACGGGAAATTCAAATGAAAAGTGAAACTATACATTGTAAATACAGGATAATTAAAGTTCTGTGATGTATATTATATGCTAATTTCGTTTGAAGTTCATTATAAGACTTTTTATTTGAATTTCCTGTCGCCAAAAAATAATACGAATGCAACTTCTCAATTCATCAAGGGCAACTTCAACGTGATAAAGTGGCAATGGGAAATTCAAATGAAAAGTGAATAAATGTAATAAATAATGAACTGTACATTGTATATACAGGAAAATAAAGGTACTATAATGTATATTATGCGCTAATTTCATTTGATTTTCATCAGGACGGAATGCAACTGCATCACATCGAAGCAGTATCAGTTTTCTGAAATCGTTGTCGTCATGATTGTATATCACAGAGCTGCTTGTTAACCATACAAAACTATTGCTGACGATAATGATGAAAATAAATAAAATGAAGAAGAATATTTGACTTTTGTTTTTCATTCTGATTTTGAAGGATTCTCTTAAATTAAGCCAATTCGTTTTATTTGTCTATCATAAAGGGGGGGGGGGTGCGGCTTAACTACCGTTTTTTAAAAAATAATACGTTTTTATCAATGCGGCTTATCCAACGCTGCGGCGTTATTACCATAAATTACGCTAGTTAAATGTACCTTATAATATGCAAAGCATGCAGAAAATTTTATTTAAATTGAACCACCTGTCATTTACAATGAGGTGTCCATCTCAAGTGTTTCTCGATCAAAGAAAAACTTATCTTGTTGCAAAATAGTAGCATTATAACTGTGACATATTAGAATATGTCCATACAGATATAGATCAACATCTACATCGGTGTGAACAATCCTATTATAACCATATCTGATTTTATAATAAATAATATTCATCAGAGTGTATTAGCATTTCATTTATTCAGTAATGTAAGGCATCCTGGTTGGCATGACAATGACCATAATCTGGTTTCATTATTTGATTTCTGTATTTTATAAAAGGAATCATTCTTTTATTTTATCATTTAATATAATGTACTATTAATCAAACATTCATTAGTATTAATCTTAGTATCAATGGCATCAGTTCAAATAACACCTTAGAACGTTTCTTTTTTATTAGGGTTTTAGCATCATCTAAAACCCTATTAACGACGGTACAGATGTATGTAACATGCATGTCACATGCCATAATTTTTGAAAGGATTGAACTAGAGGCTTGAAATTTTCTACAGATGTAGGCCCTATACAGAGGATGGAGTGAAAAATATAGCGAATTCTCTAGGGTGGACCAAACCATGTGTTTTTGTGATTTCCCCACTGACTTGCTTTCATGTCTATGGAGTTTTGATTGCGTTTGAGCAATTTGTGGCACAGAGTTTGTCTGTTTGACATCCGAATTTAAAGAACACTATTTGAAGTATAGAGAATCCTCCCGCTACTGCTCTTAACATTTTGATGCCCTAACTTTTGAAAGGATTAACCTGTAGGCTTGAAATATTCTACACACGTAGGCCCTATACAGAGGATGGTGCGAAAAAAAAAAAGCGAATCCTCTAGGGAGGCCCGGGGCCCCTCAGGGGCCACTTGTATGAATTTCATGGTTAATTTTTGAACAAAGTGGGCAAAGATTCTGAAATTTCGTAAATTTATAGCGCGGTTCTAAAAAAATAAAACCAATATACAAGAAAAGTGATATAAGCCTCTAGGGCCCTGCTGGAGATCCCGAGGCTCCAAATACAATTGAAGCTATAACATTTGAACGAAACGACCTAGGAACCTGAAATTTTGTATATTTATAGTGTAGTACTAAAAATGTATAGCAAATATACAAGAAATGTGATATAGGCCTATGCGCCCTCCCAGAAGACCCCGAGGTCTCAAATATATATCAAATTATAACTTTTGAACGGAAAGGCCTAGAAACCTGAAATTTTGTATTTTTAGTTTGGTACTAAAAAATATTGCCAATTTAGAAGGAAGCCGATATAAGCCTCTAGAACTCTGCCAGGGGCCTCGAGGCCCCAAACACAAGCAAAGCTACAACTTTTAAACAAAAAGGTCTAGAAGTCTGAAATTTTGTTTACTTATAGAAAATTACTTAAAAATTTAGCTTATATACACTAAAAGCAGGTATATAAGCTCTTTGGTCTCGGCCCTAAGCCCCCTGTTTTGTCTCTACTTAGAATTATTGGAATAGGGAAACCATTTACCTTATATAATTGTGACTACTGGACTTTATGGGAAGACGACTGTATGTTTCAAGACCATAAAGAATACTGCCGTTCGTATGTAATTTGGCTGCTTCGCGACAGCATCACCTTCATTATTACAAGATGAACGATAAACAATAACTGAAGAAGCTGTCACGAAAGTTTCAGTGTCTGCAGCTCAACAATGCCCACTTGTTGACTGCCGACACAACATTCCTCCCACCGTACTAAAGCTGGGGAGAATACTGCTGGGGCGGACGACATTCGTGCGTCAAACGCCGAGGAGCGACGGCACTTCCTGTTCTCGGTGAGACCGGGCGACCACTGGTATATGAACAGGTTTCTCAGCTGGTGCAGGAGCCGGTGATTCGGGCTGCGTTGGCTCTGTCATATAGTCCTGTTCATCATATTGTTCTTGCTCGGCTCACTCTGGCTCATGAATGGCCGGCATTAGGTTTAACGGTTGTTTGTTGTTGTCTTCACTGCTGAAGAGCACTCGTCGACGAGAACATTCTTCTTGATTGTTACGTCGTGACGCACTTGTCAATTCCGGAGCTCGTGATTCGTAGCTGTCACGTGCTTCCGACTGACGAGGCACACTACGAGGCTTCAATTGACCAATGTGTCGTTTCGAACGTTCCTCTCCCACGGTTACTTCATAGTGCAAATCTCCTAATCTGTGCAACACAAAGCCTGGCACCCATTTCTCGCAGGTAGGTCTCCCCAGGTGTACGTACACTGCCTGTCCCTCTCGCAGGTGGCGGTATTTCGGCATCACTTGGCCCCCTTGTTTCTGCCGAACACTTTGGCTTACTTCTTGCGAACGCATCAAATCCAGTCGCGTGCGCAACTCTCTTCCCAAGAAGAGCTTGGCCGGGGATTCCTCGGTAGTGGCATGTGGTGCTCGACGATATCTTTCCAGGAAGATATTTAGGTTTTTATTTAGAGTCGCTCGCGTCGTGCCCATTGCTTTCAAAGCATTTTTTACTGTCTGCACGTAGCGCTCCACTTATCCGTTAGTGGCGGGGTGATATGGCGCCGTGCGTTTATGGAATCTTAGACCACGTTTTTGCAGAAAAGTGGAGAATTCGGTCGAGGTGAATTGGAAACCATTGTCTGTAACGACTGTGGACGGCACTCCATATGCTGCAAAGAGTTCATCTAGAATTGCCGTTGTGGCTCCCGTAGTTGTTGTCGTTGTCGGTTTCACCTCTACAAACTTGCTGCAGGCGTCAACAATGATGAGGAGCATCTGTCTTGCGATGGGTCCTGCGTAATCGAGATGGACTCTGTCCCAGGGCCCTTTTGGGTATTCCCAATGGTGGAGTCGGTATGGTGCTGGTTCGTTCGAATGGGTCGTGCACTCGACACACATTTTGGCAGTG
Source organism: Rhysida immarginata (assembly GCA_023313115.1). Lineage (NCBI taxonomy): Eukaryota > Metazoa > Arthropoda > Chilopoda > Scolopendromorpha > Scolopendridae > Rhysida > Rhysida immarginata. The sequence goes on from JAHWFO010065170.1 coordinate 162,438, forward strand.
TGGTCTATGTTTCCATCGATACCCGGCCAGTAGACGAATGAACGGGCTAGGCCCTTCATCTTGCCAAGTCCCAGGTGTCTGGTGTGTAGATCGTCCAGTATGGGCTGCTGCAAAGATGGGGGGATCACCACCCGGTGTTCGAACATCAAACATCTGGCACTGATGGTGTAGTGATCTTCAGGTGATCTATATCCGGCTCGGACTAAATCATGTCCACTCTCAAGCTCCTGTACGATCCTACCCAATCTCGGATCACTCCTGGTGGCTTTCGCGATGTATTCTGACCTAATGGGAAGCTGGTTCATCTGATGGACAGAGAACAGTTCAAAACTATCTTCCTCCTCCTCTTCCACTTTGTTGACAGTCAAAAGTCTTCAGCAGTAGTAACTGCATTGGTGTGCTGCTTAATCGGTCTATATGTAATGGCAAAATTGAAATTCGTTAAGAATTCAGCGTAATTGGCCATTCGGCTGATGCATAACGTTGGAAGCATCTTGTGGGGATGGAATATTTGAGTGAGTGGTTTATGGTCAGTAACCAACTCAAACTTCCTGGCATATGAATAATTAAAAAAATTTTTAACTGCCCATGCTATGGCAAGCGCTTCCTTATCAATTTGCGGGTACCTTCGTTCAGTCTCTGACAACGAACGCTCGCGTGTGCAATGGGTCTTTCGAGTCCGTTAGTTGTTCTGTGGGAGAGAACTGCTCCGAGGCCATATAGACCAGGAGCCAGCCCCGTTAGATTTAACCGTAAAGATCTAATTCAGTTAACTATCTCATTTCACAGTTTTGCCCGTAGGAAATGAGAATCTGTCGGTCTGGCAGTCCAAAGCGGCCGGACTTAAAAATGGCGGCTTGTCAAAATCTGGAAAAATTTACTTCAATTTAACAGGTACGATCTATTTTTAGTTCATGGTTTTTTTCTTAGATTACTCCTCCCTAATTAAAATTTCATCGGTCTGGCATTTGAAATCGGCCGGAAAATGGCTGCCAGACTAATCCAAAGTTTGGTAAAAATTGACATCCATTTAACCGGAATGACCCAATTTTACTTTTTGAACCAAATTGTACCTAACTGCCTGCCATTCACGAATGTTTCGGTCTGGCATTTCGAAGCAGCCGGAATCACGGTGCCAGGCCGATTTAAAGAGTCAAAATTGTCATTTTCTTATGTTCAGCTTATGAGAAAAAATTATGCTTACATGAGTAATTTTTTATTTTGTGCTTTCTATATTCCGGTCTATATTCGAATTTGATCTGTGCATATTTACCTAATATGCGCAAACCTTCGTAAATAGAAGTCAATTTAACCAGAATGATCTAAATTTTCACTGCTTAACTTTTTTGCCCCTGGCTATTTAATTGGCTAGCGAACCAGGTTAATTTGGATTCAGGGTACCAGACTGATTTTTTTCAAAATTTAAATTCAGTCCCTAAATTAATATATCTGATAAGCTACTATTATAAATAAAGTGATATTTGTATAATATTTGGAATTCACCGTATAAGAAAATGAAAGAGGAATGAAATGAAACATTGTAATTTTGCCTTTATATAACGAGATTTCCATACAAAATAGCTTTGTAATACAACAAATACAACTCTTTTGCTTACGATAATATGATATTGTAAACAAACCAGTCATCTTAAGCTCAACAGAATAATGAGAACAGTTATTCCGAATCAATTTTCACCATATAATACATGATAGATAATACACTCACTCACCAAAAGTCATGGCACACCCCTCCAATCAGATTCCCTGTCCGTAATGAGCACATCCCGCTGCTTCCATTCTCGGAATGCAGATGCAGAGGACACCTTGATATCCCACAATCATTGTAAGCAAAACTAGCTGCAGAAATGGCAGCACATCGATAATTATCCGCATTTGAATGGGGGATGATTGTTGGTGCCAGACGGATAGGTGCCTCAATATCAGATGTAGCCAACACCTTGCAATTTTTCCGCACAAATGCGAGGGGTCTATCGAAAGTACATCCAACATTGATACCAGAGATGTTTGCCGAGTCACCCGGCTTGCAACTGCTGTTTGAAGGGCGACAGCAGGCCAAATCACCATGTGGTACAACCAGGGAGGTCCCACAACTGTGTCTGTGACGACAATTCGGCGAACCTTGGCAGCTGCAGGCTTTGGAAGCAGGAGGCCACGACGGGTGCCACTCTTCATAGCTGCACATCATCGGCAACGCCTAGCCTGGGCCAACCAACATCGGCATTGGACTGCTGAGGACTGGCGAAAGGTTGTCTGGTCCGACAAGCACGGTTTCAGCTGTATCGGGCTGACGGTCGTGTCCGTGTCTGACGCAGGCCACACAAAGCCATGGACCCCGCTTGTCAGGTGGGGACCACTCAGGCAGGTGAAGGCTCCATACAAGTCTGTGGTGTTTTCTCGTGGCATGAAATGGCGCATCTAACATCCACTCTGCGTGCTACTTCCTACGTCGATCTGCTTGAGGAGCACCTGGACCCCTTCATGAACTGTTTTATGCGTCTCCACACGCGGCCCTTGTGACACAGCAGTGGCTGGATAATATGCTACAGACTTCAAGACAATGATTTGGCCTCTGCATTCTCCAGATTGCAATCCCATTGAACATTTGTGGGATGTCATCGAACGATTTGTTAGGTTGTCACCAACATAACTGGTAAATGCAGCATTGTTATGGAGTGCAGTGGGAGGCGCCATGGCTTGCAGTGCCTGTGGATGTTTCGGGGACTGGTAGACTCTCTTCCACGACAGGCCGTCACCATTATCCAGGCCAGAGGAGGCCCAACATGTCATTAGTCAGGTGTGTCATGATTTTTGGTGAGTGAGTGTATATAGGGTGTATCAAAAATACGTTTACAAACTGTGAAGCCGAATTTTTCACACCAAAACAATAAACATAGTCCACATAAATTTATGTCATAAAATCCTTAAATTTTGCGATATTAATGAAAGTTTGCATTCAACGAGGTTTGTAACCAATCAGAACGAAGTTTGTAACCAATTTTTGGACATTTGTGGTTAGTCTGTCTTCAAGGTTTCACTTTTGTAGTATGTTAACTGAAAGTTGTTCTGTTTAACCATGGCAGGTAGGGGAGAACCAGTTCCATGGCTGGCAAATTTCCCGATCTCATTCCTTCGGATTTTTATCTCTGGGGCTACTTAAAACAATAAGTTTATGCAACCGACATTCTTAATATACAGGGACTCTTCAAGGAATATTTGAATGGGTGCGACAGTCAATGATCAGAAGAGGGCAGTTTGAACATTTGTTATAAATTTCTGAGGTGAGATATAATACACTTTTTCAACATGCTTGAAATAAAAAATAATACCAGAAGTACCCGATACGTTGTGTACTTCTATAAAAGATCTTTCAACCCAGATGATCTTTCAAGGATTTTAGTTCCTGTCCTTTGGTGAAATGAATTGATCGTTACATGTTAATATTTTACTGATTTATTGTTATTAAAATCTTGGCATTCGGTATTCAAATATTTTTATATAAATTTTAACTTAAGGCATATAATTTAGTCTGATTTTTAAAAGCCAGACCGTCAGATCAAAATATTTATATTCAGAAAAAATCCAAGAAACTAGTATTATACAGTCGGTACAGCTATTCGATTATATTGCTAACATTGAAATTGGACTCAGAGTGGTAAGACCCTGAAATAATAAGACTGAGTCCAATTTTTTTTTTCAGAGTTTCTGTGTCTCGTCCTTCTTTTCTTCTACATATGTCAACTGCTAAAATTGACTAATTTGATACTTTAAATCAGTCTGGCACCGTGATTCTGGCTGCTTCGAAATGCCAGACCGAATCATTCGTGAATGGCAGGCAGTTAGGTACAATTTGGTTCAAAAAGTAAAATTAGATCATTCCGGTTAAATGGATGTCAATTTTTACCAAACTTTGGATTGGTCTGGCAGCCATTTTCCAGCCAATTTCAAATGCCAGACCGATGAAATTTTAATTAGGGAGGAGTAATCTAAGAAAAAAACCATGAACAAAAATAGATCGTACCGGTTAAATTGAAGTCAATTTTTCCAGATTTTGAAAGGCCGCCATTTTTAAGTCCGGCCGCTTTGGACTGCCAGACCGACAGATTCTCATTTCCTACGGACAAAACTGTGAAATGAGATAGTTAACTGAATTAGATCTTTACGGTTAAATCTAATGGGGCTGGCTCCTGGTCTAGTAGCTGCTGGCATCAGTCGCTAGTATCAATGGCAATGAGGGGTCGTATTGTATGAGGACTTGTGGAGATATTAAAGTCTTTTTGATGTCCTCGTAGGCAATTTTGGCTTTTGGAGACCGCTTGAACTTTTCCTGGGCTAACATTTCTCGTACTGGCTTTGCGTGGTGCGACAAGTTTGGTATGAAGGCGTTATAAGAAGTGGCTTTTCCCAGGAACAGTTGTAGTTGTTCTGTATTTGCTGGCCTGGGTGCCTTCTGGATTGCCTCAATGTGTTCGTTGGATTTGTGTAAGCCGTCCTTATCAATGACGTGGCCTAATCAAGTAAGGGCTGTGGAAACGAAAAGACATTTCTTTTTATTTAAATGTAGGCCGAACGCTTTCAAGCATTCCATTGTCTCACGCAGTGCTCCCTGGAACACCTCTTCCATGCGTCGTTGCCACAGAGCGGGAATATTGGCTGCTCCATACAAGGCTCTGGTCGGTCTAACGAGTCCATGAGTTGGCGTGTTTAGTTCGGAACTTTTCATCTATTGGTAGGAGAGTGTAGGCGTCTGTTATATCTAAATGGCTAAACCACGCTGCACCTCTTGTTTTATTGAAAATGTCTGTGATTTTTGGTATTGGGTGCTCATCAATGATCATTTGTTTGTTGACCGTTGGTTTGTAGTTTCCTGTGATCCGAAGCGCACCATTCTTCTTTACAACCACGTGTTGGTGATGCCCGCTCTGAGAAGTCTACTTTTTCATAGAAACCTTCTCGCAGCTTGGTATCGATTGCTTTGGCGCATTCGTCTCGCAGGGCGAGGGGCACATCTCTTGCCCTTGCTAAAATCGGGGTTGCCTCTGTACTTGAGCTGGGGGTCCTTTCAGTTTCCCCACTGTCGATTGGAAGAGACAAGCAAACTCCTCAAGCAGACTGTCTAATTGAACTTTCTGATCTCGGGTATGTGTACCTTCTTTTTGTTCATTAATGGATTGTATGGGTGAAAATGAACATTTAAAGTCTATTTCTCTTGCGAAGGTTGCTAACCAATCACGTCCCATCAGACCAGTGGAATCACCTTCTATTACATATAGGTTTAGTCGCTGACACATGCACATAGGTCTTCCCCAGGCAGCAGACCTGATGTATTCTTGGTTTAATTTTTCGAAGCCTGGAGATGCCCATGATTCCACATGGCGCACCGGTGTCGACCTCCATTTCGATAGTTTTTCCATCGATCTTCACCTCGATGACATTTGGGTGGTTCTCCTGAGCAGTGTTGGGGCCTATCTAGATAATTATCTTAGTTGAAAAGTTTTTATCTTTTATCTTATCTAGATAGACTTTCAATTATGTCATCGTTTATCTTTATCTTACCATAGTTTATCTTATCTATTTCAAAAATTTCTTCAAATTTTATAAAGGTTTTAAAAAATTTACTGAAAAAACTTTTCTAAAATTGTAAGGATCTGGTTGACCTTAAATAGATGTGACATGCATCCAGCTCCAGCATGCATGACTTGTCATGGGCTCGTGGTTTTCTTTTTACACAAAGTCACTGAATTTTACAAGTAATCATGTGACCAGTTGAGTAATTCTTTGAGTTCCGCATAAAAGAGATAAATGCTTATAAGAGCCACTTTTCTTTTCCCCAAAATAACAGTCTTGTTATGTTCTACGTCTACAGCAGGAAATTGTAGAATTACTAAAAATGATTTTTGAGTTACCATTTAATTTCTTGAGATTGTTCTGTTTACCTACACAGGAGATAATGGAGAGTTAGCAGATTATTGTGAGTGACTGGAAAGGTAACAGAGGAAACAGTCTCATTCCTCTGTGCTTATTGGTTTCGCCAGCTCACTGCTATGGCAAGCAAGTTGGAGCGAGTGGTGATCGTTTCAGTCAAAGAAACGAAGACTGTTAGATCACACAAAGTGATGAATAGCCAAGTTTTTGCTTCAAGACATCGAGAGAAGAGTGCAATTGCAACAACAGTTTACCAAGTAATGAATGATCCAAAGAGATTTTTGGGATTGCAGAGCACACAAACACAAAGGATCACGTACATCCACTGCCTTCTAAGAAAAGAGCTTTTCTTCGAAGTTGTTGTTGCCATATATTTCCGCACCAGCACTAGAAACCAATGTAGTGATGATGCAACAATATTTACAAGATGATGCAATGAAAAAATGTTCTGTGGCCTTGGCAATAGAATAGAGAATTATTAATAATGGGCAGAAAATGAGTATAATATCACAATATAGAGAGGTCAGTCTCTCTCGAAGAGATACACGTGGCTCCCTTGAGCTCCCTAACACAGGTTCAGACAATTTGTGTCTTTGGAACCATTGAACAAATGTTCTCGCGCTTAACCGATAAGAAAGCATATATCAACTAGATTCTTCAAACCAACAAGCATGCTGTATTGTGGTTGTTCGAATTAATGGTAATTGATATCCAACGAAATGCCACTGAAGAAAAGAACCAGAATTGCTCAGAGAAGACCTGAGAATCATCCATGCATTGGAAACACCTGAAAAACGGGAACTTTGCCTACAGCAGGAAATTGTAGAATTACTGAAAACCAATTTGAGATATTATTTAATTTCTTGAATTTGTTCTGTTTACCTACAACTGTAATTTTCCCGGGCAATGACGGGTGACTCTGCTAGTCTTCTATATATAAAAAGAAGAATATTGTTTGTGTTTTTTATACAAATCTACAGTTTTATTCCCTTCATGAAATTTTGCACAATTGATCTTCAAAGCAAGAAGAAGGCCACAGTCTACCTCAGATTTCGAAAAAAAAATTAATTATCGATAATAAATCGATATTCATGATGATGGCAGGGCATTCTAATAAGAGGTATCTCATGACCACCAACGCAAGGCAAAGTTTGTAAAACAATAGGTATTAACAATGGTATCAACACGCAATTCACCAACACTATGCATGGAACAACAATATATATGACTAACAATACAAGGCAAAGTTTGTGCTTTATAAATAAGGTTCAATTTGTAACAGTGCATAGAATTCCTGTTGTTGGGGCTTTTCTTAGAATTGATAGTTCTTAGAACCTAACATTTTCTTGAAAATCTTAAAAAATGAGCAGTAACTGGAGATAATGGAGAGTTAGGAGACTATCGAGAAACTGAGCAAGTGGTGAGTGATCAAGTCGTCATCGAAGTTCCCAGGCAGCCCTCGACGATGCAAGCGTATCAACAGAAGAAACATCGGCTGCTAGACTATACAAAGTGTTGAATGGCCAAGTTTTGCTTCAAGACATCGAGAGCAGACAGCGAATTGCAACAACAGATTACCAAGTAGTAAAAACCCCATTCAGATTGATGGGATTACAGAACACATAGATCACAAATGAACATGTACAGAAGATATTTGTATAGTCGAAGTTCACCACAGCAGGGCGAGTGTACATCTTAAGTAAGATTACGTGATCAAGAAATTATTTCAGCTACTGTGATATTCTTGGAGAGATCCATCCATTGGGAGCATTTAAAATTTTTTTTTAGAATATTCATTATGAATTTTTACTATATTAATTCTGAGCGTTTTCTTGTGTTCATTTGAACGGTATATTCACATTCAGATACTACAAAATTTAATCAAAAAAAAAAAAGTCCACGCAATGCTAGGGATATCACCTAGTTTATTCGGTAGCACAACAGATCCAAAGAGTTCCTAAAAAAATCCCCGATGTATTTTGACTATAATCTGGTGATGATGCGATGATTGAACGTTCGCTTCCTAGAATTATTAACAATCAGCTAAAATGATGCTGCTATGACAGGACATAGATAAGGCAGTGTCTATCGAGGAGGCTAAGGAGTTATACGTCCAGACGACTAGCAAAAATTTGTGTTTGGAAAGAAAGAGGATGAACAAGTATTGTTCAGAGAAACTCGGCAGCTAAAAGACAATAACCTACCCGTGTGGGAGGGGTCTAAGATTTTTGTGGACACGATCAAAGGCTGAATTAAATAAGTATACTTTCACTTAAAAGCACATAAATAATTTTGCTAGCATGTGCATTAGTACAGTATCAAGAATTTTATGTACAGGACGGTTATAATTAAACTTTCCCACCCTAGACCTTTTTTTCGGGGTGGAGACGAATTACCCAACACAAGGAAGTGCAAGAAACACGCTTTATTTCCTAATGACACTAATAAAATAAGACAACGAAATAGAAACTGGGGGCCCCCTAAAAAAAAAAAGTAAAGACAACGATATTGACATGAATAAAACAAAAAAAACCCCACTAAGAACTGTTAAATGTGCATATGTTTAAATCAACTAAAACTTTCAATATCAAGTTTCCGAGTTACACAGTCAAAATTTTAACAAGTGCTAGTTAGTACTCACAAGTGAGCACATGTTATGATGTTGAATGAGTAACTCGGAAACTTCTTGTTGGAATTCGATTAAATTTTAACATTATACACAGTCTTATGTACCCTGTCATTCCCCCAAATTTCATTAATCTAGGCTTTACAGAACCTGAGTTATTAACTTGTTGAACTTGGTGGCAGCATTTTTATTTCTGTTCATATCTCGGTTATCATTCAAATTCGGACCCATGTTCATAGGAACTTTTTTGCTTAGAATCACCCATACTAACTCCCCTAGAAGTTTTGTACAATGAATTCTGAGATACCATGTATACTAGTGCATAAGCCGACCCCTCGTTTTTGGCCCCAAAAAGTGGAAAAACACCATGACCCGAGCATAAGCCGAGGCAAAATAGGAAGAAAAAAAAAGCAACGCTTGAGAGGAAAAAATATTTTTATTACAAAAAGAATAAATTTATAATAAGAAAATCATGGTGTAGGAAAACCATCAGAAGTAGAATCTTCTTCATCCATCCCTCCAAAAAGCTGATAAAAATTTTCATACATAATGCACTAATTAATATACTCTATATTGTATATATTTGTACAATTTGGTATAAGAGATATTAAATTTTATGCGCTAGTGCTTAGCAATAGTAGGCTATCGGTGCTCAAAAGGCATGCGGCAGTTTGGGGCAAATTTCCACAGAGCAAATGACCGGACCCCAGACAACATATTTACTATTTTTGACAATTCCAAATCCAACATAGAAGCCTTTGTTGGCACTTTAGGCAAAGTTGACTTTTAGTAACTGCGAGCGCTGTGTGCACTGCAGAGAAGCATCCCTCAGAGACACCCAAATGAACAACTCATTCATAGCAACTGTTTCGTATCCGCCCTGCAGTGAAGCATCACTTAAAGACGCCATTGTTGACCCATAATTTCGCAGCATTTTACTCTGAAGTTATTAATTACTATTAGAAATTAATAAAGTTTATTTATAATTCGTAAATATTTAACAATAATCAGTTAATGTTATTGAAACGCTTAGTATAAGAATTTACAAAATTATTACTAATTAATAACTGATTTAAACATTTGATATATTAAAAAATATTACTAAATTGCAAAAAAAAAAGTTGAGTGGGTCTTGTATGATTTTATTTGCGTAAAGTGACGGTCCTTTAAAATCACACAAAAGAATTCAGTGTTTCCATGTTTGTAAGATTACCAACAATTAAAACTCCCTTTACTCATTTCTTAATCGTATAATTTCATACATTTAATACCAAATGAATAAATAACCGAAATGTGTAAACACGGAGTTTCTTTGTGTGATTATGATTTTATTCCCATAAACGGCCGTCATTTTACGCAAATAAATACTAAAAACAAACAAACCATCTGGTATAAATAATAATAATAATAATAATAATAATAATAATAATAATAATAATAATAGGTAACAACAACAGGGAATAATCCACCAAATAAACTGGAAGGCCAAGCCGCTATGTTGCCCCGCCAACAGGCCAAAGGCCCAAAATGGGGTTATTTAAGATACAAGTAAAAGGGAAGTAACATAATTAAAAAAAAAAAAAAAAGGACAATAAAAAAACAGAAAAACACAATTTTATTCATACAGATTAACAGAAATATAATAATTATTACAAAGATAAAAATTCAATAATAATAATAATTCAATTCAGTTCATGTACGGTGTTCACACAGCTAATTCAATCTTCATTCTAATGTCTGAGAGTGCACACAGATCTGAAGGTACATCAAAATTTGGGAATTTCCGCTTCAGAAACCGGAGAAAAACATTTTGCACCCTATCCAGTTTACAAGACTGCATATTTGAACCCCCATTCTATAAAACAGAACAGTAGGACAAAATGGGTAGACTCCGATAGAGCCGAACAAATGTAGAAGGGCACCGAAAATCGGCTCCATTGCGCACGATGGTACCAAGAGCTATGTAAGCCTTCAGACAAACAGTCAACATGGGAATTATAGGAAAGTGTGCTATCAACGATTATGCCAAGATAACGGACACAGAGTTTGGCAACTTGCACATTTCCACAAACAGACTAGGAGAACTCGATAAAATTGGTCTTTTTTGTCATATTTGGTTGCATTAATTGCAAAATCATTCTGCTCACACCAAAGACATATACTATAAATTTCCTGCTGAAGCAGGTGAGCATTAAGACAATTATAATGTTACCAAAAAGTTTCACATCATCTGGATACATCAATATATGGGAGTTTCTAATCACCTCGGGGAGGTCAGCAGTGAAGATAACAATTAATAAAGGCCCTAAGACAGAACCCTGTGGAACACCACAGTGAGGCCTATAGGGCAATGATGAATGATGACGTATAGATACAACAAACTGTCGATCCAACAGGAAAGAGCGCATTATCCGAAGGAGTTCATCAACAATCCCATACGCACGCAATTTTTTAATTAGTAACTCATGATTGACAGGGTCAAGTAATTGAGTTACGCCTTTTGCATATAAAAGTAGACCACGTCAAGTTGCTGGCAGTGGTCAAGAGCATCATGAGCATGAGTGATGAGAGATACAAGATTGCTCACAACGGAACGTCGGGGAATGAAACCATGTTAACACGCAGGAACATGAGGAAGGACATGTTGTAGAAGATATTTATGAATGATGTTGTCAAAGACTTTGGCAGTGGGTGGAAGGGTAGAGATCGGCCTATAGCTAGCAATGTCAGTCCATTTGGCAGAACCACCCTTAAATGCAGGAACCACAACCGCACTCTTCCTTATTTTAGGATAGTGGCCAGCTTTTAGACACAAATTAAAGATGCGCCTAAGAAGAATAAATATGACATCTCGAAGGCCTTTCAGAACCTCTGTCGGAGAATTGCAAGGCTTGGCCCGTAATCTATTAATGCTGTAGGCAACATCTCTATCAGTGAACTCCGTTAAGATGAGGTTATCAATAGGGGGACAATAGGTAGACAGTTCTCCGAGAATGTGTTGAAAGAATTAGAGGCAGTTTCACTGAAATGCTGGGTAAAACAGTTACTAAGATCCAGTCCATCAGTAATGGTAAGACCAGCAGAGGTAGTGATAGTAGTTATTGTATGTCGATCCTTTCTTTTGGAGTAGTAGTAAATCTGGTTATTTTTCTTATTACGGGAGTTATTCGTACATTCGCTACACGGTCTTACACCGCAAATATAAAAACAATTCTGTTAATGAATAGGTCATAGCGTAGCCACCGTATATGTAAACAGTAACAAAGACCCCAATTATCAAATTTATTAAAGGAAAGCTGATGGATTATTTAAACACGATGCCTCAAATGTTAAAATGTTACAATACAGACGTTAAATGCGTTTAAATAAATAATAAATGAAAATAGGAAAGAAAAAGAAAATTCCAGTCTGAGATCGCGACGCTCTGAGCAATTAAGTCACTGTTGACTGTAATGTAGGCTCGTGGCTTAATTTTTCATTTATCACTTAAATTTAATGTCATATTCACCCGGATGCACGACAATAATGAAAATACGTAGAAAGTTTAAGTTTTTAAAAGAAAATTCAATAAAAATAGAGAAGATACGAGGGTTGGTCGAAAACTAATGCCTTCATGGCTGTAACTTTTTTATTTTTTAACGGATTTTGCAAAATTCTATTTTATAAATTTTATGGCCAACGCCATCACCAAATAATTAATTCGGTAAATTAATATTAGAAAATAAATTAAAAAAGACCCCCTCTCCAAATACGAAAATAAAAACTCTAGTAAATTCTGATAAACTCAGATATTTTTCAAATAATTGATAAAATCTTTATATATAAAAATTCAGGCTCAGAGTGCGTCTATAAATGTTCTAAAAACTTTTGAACCACTTATCCGATTGAGCTCATATTCGCAACATATATTCGTTAGGCCCAGAGTAAGGTTTACATGTCCCCAAAGCAGGGGGGAAGGGGTAAAAATCAAACATCTTGGTTTATATTTGTTTGTTTACACAAGAGATGGTGACAGAAGTTGTTTATCTTTTCCTTGAAACCGAAACTGAAATAATTGCACAGAAGCAGGACAACAAAAAAAGTCCGTTTTCTTCCGGATGTGTACAGTCCACGCTGTCTAAGACGGTCTTCTACGGGCGACATGATAGGGTCCTTTATAAAATTAGTCCTTTTTGGGAATAACGGTCTTGACTGTTATAACGTATATCAGTCAAGACTGTTATAAATAATCACGAGCTACTGACACTCGTAAGGAATAGTAAATCCCCGATAGGGAATCCCAATGGGAAATCCCCAACATAAATAAAATGATCTTAATATTTTTTCCATCAAAACTTTAAATTCTTGAATGATAATTAATTTAAATTTAAAGATTACAATAAATAGCATCGCTTGCTTTTATAATACATGGCTACTAAATGTTTTCGAAGAAGAAAAAAAGGAAAATTGCAATACCGCCACTGGCTACGAGAATAAAATTGCAGATATTGAAAAATGAGTTTATTTAAAAAATAACAAACATTTTTATATTAAATTATGGATTAAGTTAAATTTATAACATAATCCAAAATTTAATATAAAAATGCCTTTAAAATTTCAGTACGAAAAGAAAAAATTATATGTAAAAATCGTTCATTAATGAGCAATGATGCCTTGATCGAGGGTATGTTACTCACGAACAAGGTCCATTAACGAACGTAAAGTCCGTTAAGGAGGTTACCGTGCTGTCTTTGGTCCACATTTTTTGGTCCTTTATAAGGTTGTGACTATTATAAGGAGTCTGTTATAGGCATACAATTTAACATGGGAAAGCCTATTCCCAAATTCAGGCGACATAATTTTCGACCGTTATAATTTTAGTCCGTCTTGGAGGAGACCGTCTTAGACAGCCTAGACTGTAGTAGTTTTTGCACATTTCAAGGCAGGAAACGCAAGTTTTTTGCTGTCCGGCATCTGCGCAGTTACTCCAGTTTCGGTTTCAACGGAAAGACTATATAAAAATTCAGGGTGCGTCTGTAAATGTTCTTAAAAATTTTGAACCACTTATCCTTTTGAGCTCATACATGCACCAGATGTTCGTTAGTTTCAGGGAAAGGTTTAAATGTGCCGAGTGTCAGGTTTGCCCATTGAGGGAAGGGTAAAATTTGGCTGTCTGACATGAGCCTAAGATATGCGCGGACCAACAATGTATGTGATGTCCTACAATGCACAGCAAAGTTTCTGCAACAATAGGCCATAAAAATTACTTTGGCTATGATCATGGATGATGAAATACAGGATGGGAAACTCCATTGTTTAAAGCGTGATTTTTTTTCCACTGGCGTTCTCTGGCCATTTGCGTGGGCATTACTCTCTTCCTGTTTAACACGCCGTTCCTCGGGCTCTTTTTTGATTAAATGTTGCAATTTCTGTGAGTTAATATCCATAAAAAGAACACATGAAGAAAGATTAGAATTTTTAGACAGAATTCATGTTTTATATTTTGCTAAAGGGCCGTATTTGGGGATGCCATCCTTTGGGAACTTTTTCAAAGAAATCTTTTTGAATTTTGAAGATGAATTTTTTCTATTTAAACTGAAAGCTTTTTTATTTGCTCGAGGTCAAATACGAAAAAATTATGATTCATCTGAATGTGAATGTATAGCTAAAATGAACACATGAACAAAGTTTAGAATTATCAAACCATAAAGAAATGACATAACCAAGTAACAAAAGGCTAAAATAAACAATTCAACCATATTTTTCAACTGGCCTATGTTATCGTTGAACGTTTCTAATAGAAAATGATGATACCATTAAACCATGTACCTTGGAACCAATTTGAATTATCATTAACTTTACGTTCTATTCATAATTACACATCAATGAAAGTTGTTAAATATAAGTATAGCATAGTTTAATAGCATTGAAAGTTCCACTAAACCAGGTACCTTTGATCCTATTTCATCTATCAATAATTTGACGTTATATTATTCATGACA
>JAHWFO010065172.1:0-35460 GCA_023313115.1 Rhysida immarginata
TGAAAATCGGTTAAAAAATAAAAAAGTTACAGCCATGGAGGCATTACTTTTCAATATGCCCTCGTAGTTTTTAATATCCTTTTCACCTTTGATTCGCTCTTTTCCATCCTCAATCATATAAACGTTTGGCAAATGCCTATTTATCGGATATCCCTTTCCCGCCTGCTGAAAGGCCTAGAACATTTTTTTTACTATATAATTTTCGATTAAATCCAGGAGATTATGTAAGTGTTGGAAACATGTCATTTTGTTTACCGCAGTAATCAACAACAACCGTTTAATACCGGCAATCTTCCTTGCTATTTTGTTATTCTAATTATTTATTATCTTTACCACTTAGGGGAAAAACCTCTTCCTGGGCTCTATTGTCCATACTTTAATATATGTTTCTAGAGCATTTTTTCACTTTCAGTTTGCAACCGATTACCGGGAATACATTGCAAATATGAATTTGAAAAGATTAAGGTGACTAAGAACTGAAAAATGTATATCGCAAAAAAAAAAATAATAATAACAATAATATGACGTCATTGATGCTGTTTGTGTAATGTTCGCTATGGCAAATGAGAATAGATTAGCGAGTGATCGTTCTATACGATTCATCACACACGTGCCATCTGTAGATTGCGAAACCGATGGACATTCGATCGATCATGTATTACGCGGAATCCTTCCATGATCATTTCGACTTAAATGAAAATCGCTCTACTTAGCGTCGTCATTGAAGTGCTTGAAAAAAAAAATGAAAAATGAACGCTCCTACAAGAAATAAAAAATTTTTATCTTTAACGCTGAAATTATATAAGATGATGCATTTACAAGTAAAAGACAATGTATGTAATTTAAAAACAATGAATTTTATATAAGGGTGATCCAAAAGCCAGGAAAAACTTTAAAATTCAATAATTCGCACACGAATGCAAATAAAAAGATCCTGATTGCACAGAAACGATTGAAATGGAGTCAGAAAAATTGAAATGGCCGGCCCTCACCATCCACTGCTGACACCCACTTCTAAAAACCGTCTCTGGTGTGCCCTTTGCAGCACTGCTACGGACCAGTATCGTTCCAGAATTGCAAGCGCTACAAGCGCTGCATACAGTCACCTTTATGCAAGATGTAGCACCACCGCATATTGCAAGACTGCTCTGCTCAACATTTGGGGAGAATCGTGTCCTCAGTCGATATTTTTGCATGACCACCCACATAATTGGCAACATTGAAAGATTCCATCCGGCATCATGTGTCTGTCATTCTGAGAGAAATGTTGGCTACTATAATGCATCGCGCAGTGTGGTGTCTCGTCTGACAGCTGTGTTGAACATTTGTAAGCCGATAGTTAATCCGGCATCTAACCGTCCGAAAATTTGCATTAGCTCATTCATACACAACTGACACATTAGCAGAGAACATTCATTAATAAATTTTTTCTTGCAAAGGCTAAGTTGCCACTGATTTGCCGCTCATAAAAACTAAAACCATTTTGTCGATTTCTACATCATCTGCATCTTAACCGATACTCATACTCACGGTGACATCAGAATCTGCAACCCTGAAGTCTCTGGAACAGGAAAAACTACGCTCCAGCTCTCTCGGCCACCAGAACAAGTTAACATTTGTCTCATATAATAGATCCTAAGAAAATGATATCAAACCTAGCACAGTAAACATCAAAATATTTTAGGAATATTTTCAAAAAAAAAGTAAAGAGAGAAAAATGAAGGTTTATGTTTTATCACTTAGAAGAAACAATCTTTATTGGCAAAAACAAATTCTGACGTCACAAACTGCTCAACGCAAACAAAACTCCGTAGACATCCAGGAAAAATGAATCTATTTAAATTTTTTTTTGAGGGGGGGGGAGGGGGGACCCGAAATTGTAAAGAAAAAACTGCTAAAATGTGTTGTCATCAGGAGCAAACCTGTATGTAAAATTTAAGAGCGAAGGGAAAAACGGAAGTGCTTCAAAATTCGACTGAAAGGTTCCGTGCCATCTCACAAGATCCAAGAGCGAGTTAATCCTGGCTATAGTTGTAGTTCTTCTATTCGTGTGATCTGACCTTAAAAAATTCATTTGTTTCTCTAAAAATTCAACGATTTCAAAATTCTCTTCTTGGGTGGCGCTGGATGTACACGATCGTTTGTGTCTGTGTACTCTGCAATTACAACAACTGGTAAACTGTTTTGCAATTCACACTCTGCTCTCGAGGTCTTGAAGCAAAACTGGTGCATTCATCACTTCGTATGGTCTAACAGTCGCCGTTTCTTCTGTTGACACATTTGCATCGTCGAAGGCCGCCTGGGAACATCGACGGCCACTGGGTCACTCGCCACTTGTTCAGTTGCAGCAGTGCGCTGGAAAAACAGATATAGTATACAGAGCGAAGGGGCTGCTTTCTCTGCCGCCTTTCCACTTTTTCTCAATAGTCTACTAACTCTCCAGTATTTCCAGTTACTGCTCATTTTTTAAAGATTTTCAAGAAAACGTTAAATTCTAATAACTGTCAATTCTAAGAAAAGCACGAAGGACAGGTACACTACATGATCAAAGGAGTTGGGACACCCCTGTGAACACCTACCGTAATTGTGGGACTGGACTGGGCTACAGGACCATTCTGGATAACGGGACACTTCCAACGTTGTGGGAACACTTCGGTGACGGGCCGTTCCTCTTCCAGCACGACAATGCTCCTTGCCACAAAGCAAGATCCATAACTGACTGGTTTGACGAGATGCGGATTGAAGAACTGGATTGGCCCGCCCAGAGTTCTGATCTCAACCCCATCGAACATCTTTGGGACGAATTGGAACGACGTGTGAGATCCAGGATGGTTCGCCCTACAGCTGTCCAGGAACTGACCACGATACTCCTCGAGGAATGGAGGTCAATACATACCATAAACTTGTGGACAGTATGCCATGTAGGGTGGAGGCAGTGATAGCAGCTCGGAGTGGTCCTACACACTACTGATTGAAGCTTATTGCGGCTTTACGGTAGAGCAACAGGTGTCCCAACTCCTTTGATCATGTAGTGTATTCTATGTATTGTTAAAAATTCCGACGCCTTCTCATTGACTCTCAGAGGAGGAAGACCCTTCCAGCTGTATGCTGACGACAATTACGCGAAACTTTAAATTATGATTAGGAAATTAGAAAGCCCGAAGAATATTACATTTTATAAGAGGGTGGTCCTCGCTTTAAGCATGTAAGTCGTGTGTCCTCAAAATACTTTTGTTAATGAAATTTACAAAATGATCATTCTTGAGATTCGTTTACATGTCTTAATGAACAAGTCTTACATACACAATTATTTGAACGGCTGAACCTGGTATATTTTCTCCAATTTTTGTATTTAATGGCGTATCATTTTTAGAATTCTGTGTTGCTATCACTATTGTTGAAACAAACAGAGTAGTCTATTGTTGCACAAACTTTACCTTGCATAGTTCGTCATGAGATATACAGGGTGAGTCAAAAGTCTGTTAAGGCAAACAAAACAAAAAAAAAAGTTCACCCAAATGTCGCGCGTTGTCGTGAAGGAGGATGAAGAAGGACGCCCAAATCGTGTCGAGGTCTCGCAGTATCGTGGCTAAACACGCAAGGACAGGTTTTTTATCAGGAGGGGATATTCAAACTCATCCCACGAACCGACAAGTGCCTAAACTGATTTGGAGACTATGTCGAAAAATAACCGAATGTATGTAGTATCAGTTGGCTGTATTGGTTGTATGAAATAAAATGAACACGTTTCACTGCAAGGCTTTGTAACCTTAATTTTTGATCACCCCTCGTATATAGATAATAGAAAAATAAAATAGAAGAAGTATATATCGTCAAGAGACGGCGCTGCTGTCATCGAATAATTTTTCCGGTATAGAACAACCGAATGAACGAAAGCGAAACGGTCGAACTCTATGGTCGAAAACGTATAGTCGTGCGATGCTAACTCCATCGGGTGGTAAAAACGGTCAGTGGCAAATAAACAAATAAAAAACGGAGTAAACTAAAGAGTGAAAGCGGTAAAAAGGGATAAAAAAGCGTAATATATCCACCATGACCTACCTAAACTTCCAAGGTATCGTTTTTCTGAAAAAAACAACAACTCTTTTTATGGAAGGGGATAAAGAATTGTAAAGTGTGCTATGCATGAAGCGTGATATCTCTACCATGACCTGTCTGAAAATCTTCCCACCTGAATTACCATGTAAAATTTCATCAAGATTGGTCCAGCCATTTTGAAATGCATAGCGAACAGACAGACAGACAGACATACAGAGAATTATATATATGTATATAGATAAGCACTGCAAGAGATCTCCGCTTTGTCCGCGCTTGCAAAACCGCTGGCGTCCGAAGGCGTTCGGAATGGGCCGCTACGTTGTGTTGAAGGATGGCTCGTCTCGCCGTAAAAATAATCCTCCTTCTCTGTGTGGGCCTGCGTCGTCACCTGGGAGCTTTATGAAGTCTGTGCTGCGTTGCCCTTCACCATAGGAATCAAAGTTTGCTGGCTGCTCCAATGGTAGGTACCACGGCTTCCTCGTTTGAGAACCTGAAGTGGATCCGAAATTGCTTAATGAAAAGACTCCTGGTTCCCTTAACGTAATGCGGATTCGTATCGGTAGAGAAAGCTGATGTGGACGGGCTAACGCTCTTTACTGGCCTTGGCTCGGGAACGGTGGGCTTAGTCGGATTCCGTATTGTCTTCTATCGTGGCTATGGTGATAGATAGGAGAATTGGGAATATTTTTAAAATTACTGTTCGCATTGATTCACTTGCCTGAGAATCATATCGTTGCTCAAAAATTCCCTGATCCTTGTCAAGCTTCTGACAATGGTTCCAATGAGTCATGCGCCCAGAACTCGGGTTGCGTACTGAGAGAGAATTTAGTTACGTGCGTTGCCTTTTCTGACGTCTCGACGTTGAAGGCAAGAAAAAATTTATCTTCTGCTTGTTTACTTTTCGTCTGACTGGGTCCTGTTGCCGGCATCTCTCCTTGGCATTTCGACCTTCATGGCTAACTCGGAACTCTCTCTGAATTACAGACAATCGACAATCGAACACTGAAGTGTACATCTTTTCAGATGGGATGAAAGCAGCGCTTTCACAAAGCTCATCGAACCTGAATAAATTCCAAATGAAATAC
The DNA here is from genome assembly GCA_023313115.1 of Rhysida immarginata. Classification (NCBI taxonomy): domain Eukaryota; kingdom Metazoa; phylum Arthropoda; class Chilopoda; order Scolopendromorpha; family Scolopendridae; genus Rhysida; species Rhysida immarginata. Next base: position 5,145 of record JAHWFO010065172.1, read on the forward strand.
ACTGAGGTAGTCAAGAAGCCTGACCAACCCAAGCGGTCTTCCATATTATACAAAAAGGAAAATAAGAATTGACGATTGTCAAAAAGAAAATACAAACGAAATAAAAATACAGCGAGAAAGAAGATTATCACATCCTCCAGCAGTCCGGGAAAGAAACGTTACTGATGTCTTCAAAGTTGACGTCAAAAATATGCCTCGTTTTCGATACTTCATATGCCACCTCATATCCATTGAGTTCTTCAATATTCCAGAGACTAGGTCATTGTCGTGAATCTTCATCTAATGCACCATAATCAAAAGGAGGTCTTGTATAAACTTTCCGATATGGGCCATGCTTAAATCTGAGTGGATGGATTGGTTTTATGCTTTCTGGTGCAATGGTCCTTAGGGTAACATTCTGGAACGACTGTAGCTCGCTCCATCTGCTTCTACAGATAGTCGCCCACCCAGGCATGCCATAGAGGAGTATGGTCCGAATAATCGACTTGTACACAAGTAACTTGTTGTCGATGCTGAGGGTGCTGTTGCGGCCCAGGAGGGCTACAAGACTGTACTTAGCCCTCTTTGCTTTGTTCAGAGCGTAGGTCACGTGACGATTCCACGAAAGTCTTGAGTCGATGATAACGCCAAGATATTTGTAGTTGTCTACCCAGTCCAGTTTCCTATTGAATAGAACAAAAGAATCTAGGGGACGCTTGAACTCTCTGTTGAAGTACATAGCCTTGCACTTTCCGACGTTAAGGTTAAGCAGTACTGCAGACGAGTGATAACGTGAGCCAGCTTGTGGGCCCATGTCATAATGGCAGTATTATCAGCATAGAAATATAGATTACAATTTTCGGGTTTCGGGAAATCATGCACAAAATAATTAAATAGCACGGGCCCGAGGACAGAACCATGAGGGACATCTGCTGTGCTTGCCGCCAAAGGTGGATATTCCGGATGCTAGCAGGTGGTCATATTAATGTGTCCCGACCCTGTATATTCTTGCAACGCACCTTATTTAATTAGGAAGTCCTTCCTTGTAGGTAAAAACAACAGAAAAATCTGTCATTGTTTCTGTATAAGCTTCGTGTTCTTCAGAGTAATTTTGTCTAGTTTTCTTGAACGTTCGAGCCTTGTAGAAAGGGAGGCTGGAAGCTCCCAGCTCACTCGGTCACTAGACGGGCAAGTTTGAATTTAGTGCTAGAAATACAGTATTTCTGGTTTAGCACTTAACTCATATATTTTGATTTATCTTTTTTAGTGCTAACGTACAAATCATCCGCTCGCAATTAGCATTGCATTCTGGTTACCATCCAGCTTAATCTAACGAGAAAACAATTAATTCTTTACTGGTTATGTGAATAGCAAGCGTACTTTTCAATTTTTATTTTTACTAGCGTTTTCAAAGAAATAATAATAATAAATCAACGACAATGTTTATTTACAGACGTGTTGCGCAGTGAAAGCTACATCTGCTCTCGCATACATTTAATCATCAAATCAAACTTTAGCACATCTGCTGTTTTGCTGCGAATTCTTCCGAGGAAAATAACTGGAGCATAAGCTTAAGCTAGGAAACACGCATTCGTGATACTATTGCGAAAGGTAATTTTTGGCGAATTCTGCCGACTTTGCTGTCTAGGAAAAAAAAATATATCTGAAATTACTGTTCCGTAGCGTAGATAAGACGGGAAAACATCATTACATCCAAAAAAAAATTTAAAACCAACTGATGCGTATTAAAACTTAAACTGCCAGGTCAAAAGAAACTTTAAGCCCGCAAATATTTTTATCTCAGCTTCCTCCCCTTCACAAAATCCTGGCTGCGCTCCTGGATTAACTAATTTATGATAATAAAACAAAAATCTCATCTGTTTTAGAATAAAAACATAAGTGATCGCAGAATATTGATAAAAAAAAAATAATAATAAACGTTTAATGGTATAGACAAGTTACCTTTTTAGTTCTTGTAAAATTTCGCGTGGTGGCGCCACCAGTTCGAGAGTTTGTAATTCATGTGTTAGTGCTTGTTTATATTCACGTTTAAAAAAAATTGAAAACGAATGGAAAGAACAATTTTAATAAGTAAATTGCACATTTTATTAATTAAAACTGAAAGGAGAAGTTAATGCAAGCATTTAAAATAGATATAATAATCCCATAAGTTATATTTTCATTCTTTTTTTCATTAATAAACGCTGCTGCAATCCGTAGATGAAATAACACTACGATAAGCTTTTATAAAATAAATAAAAAAACAAAAATTAAAAATAGGCTCAGGAAATAACTTACTGATAAGATCTTCATTGAATCAATTTTTTTCTATTTAATTTGGATAACCAGGGTCTTCTGCTTCGTAAAAGCAGCGAACCTCACACAGTTCATACCGGGTGTTTCAAAAAGGACCGGTATGCCGGTATATTTGAAAAATCAATAAAAACTAAACGGGCAGCGATAGAAATAAACCGTTTGTTGCAATATGCTTGGAACAACAGTAAATTTTCAGGCAGACAAACTTTCGAAATTAGTTCGCGGTGTATTTCTATCGCTGCCCGTTTAGATTTTTCAAATATACCGGTCATTTTTGAAACACCCGGCAGTTTTAAACACACTCTCATAATGGCTACTGACGCGAAGCCATCTAGCGGTTACCATCGAAAAAAGCTGCCTACAGGCGAAATCAGTCATCAGAAAAGTGTGAAATTTTGTGGAGGGATGGGAATTGCGCCATCAGAGGGCGTTTTGCGTTGACTACCTGAAGTTAAAATGTTTCGAAATTGTTCCGGCTCTTCAAGCTCGTCAGTGCTTTGCACGCACAATCTTTATGCAAGACGGAGCTCCTTCACACATTGCACTGTGTGTTAAGGATGTTCTTAGACGACATTTTACAGAAGAACGTGCCATCATCATGTGTGGCCTCAGCGCTGGATCTATACATAAGCAAACTAAGCACGTGCTTAGGGCGCCGTTAGACTACTCATGTGAATAGGGCCCCCGAATCCTCAGAAAAACAGGATTTATACTGAGGAAGGTGTGCAGTACTTAGGGCCCCCTAAAGGTACTAATCCAGCCCTGTGTGGCCTGCCCAGTCCCCGAACATCACTCAATGTGATTTTGCCTTTGCGAACAGTTAAATCATCCGGTAAGTCGTGACAATCCAAGAACTTTACCTGATCTTAAAGACAGCATTTCACGCCACGTGCGCAACGTTTCTCCGCAGACACTTCGGTCAGTTGTGGAACATGCCATCTTGCGATTTTAGATGGCATCTGAAAAAGATGGCCATCAGGTGGAGCATGTTATGCTGTAATTTGTTGAGAACTTGTTAAACTATTGTACACGTGTGCGGAATACAGAGTGTCCCAAATTGATGTATACACTCTTTGAAACGTTATACATCAGCAACGAAATGAGATAGAAATATAAAGTTTGTTGTGTATGATCCACCTCACTTTCTTGTCGATGTGAGAACGTTCCTCGACAGGACGAAGAGGAAGTGCTACGGAGTTCCCGCCTCGATCTCCCGATTTAACCTCTCTCGACTATTACGTTTGGGGAACTTTAAAGAACACGATGTACGCCATAAACCCACAAACATTAACGGAATTAAAAGATCAGATTGAACCTTTCATTAATGATTCCATTAGCTACAACCCAGTCGGTATGTCGCTCTGTCCGACGTCGGTGTTGGGAATGTACTGTGGCAGACGGTGGACATTTTGAACATGTACGGGCTTAAGGAAGTTTAAAGAATGAAATACAACAAACCTAATGTTTCTATCTCATTTCGTTGCTGAGTTATAATGTTTCAAAGTGTATACATCAATTTGGGACACTCCGTAGTGTAATTAGTTATTAAATCGCCCTCTGGTGGCGAAATTCGTAACTAATTTTTTTCCTTGCTGAAACAAATTCTCATCCCTTCATTTCGTCCTCCACAAAATTTCACACTATTCTGATGATTGGTTTCACCTGTAGGCACCTCTGCAATAGGGTCCTTTAATTATGGACACCCGGTACATGGAAGTTTATTTGCATGGAAGTAAAAATTAAAATGATCAAATTTTCTCATTCGTTATTGCAGTAGCCAAAATACAAGGACAAAAATATACACTTCAACCAAGGTGATCTAGAATACAAGGTGGGGGTCAGTTTGCCGGAAATAGTAAAAATTGCCTTACTGCGCAAGCGTATTTTGACGTCACGGGATGGCATCGAAACCTCAACAGAAACTAAAACATGGCGGCAATGAAAGCAGTCGTGCGATAGCCACACTTGACGACTCGTTCATTTCCTTCACGATTCTCATTCTTTATACTATATAATTTAATTAAATAATAATGCCATTATATGAAGGGACTTACGTAATTTATAATTATTGTAAAATGTACTTACGTATTATCTTTTTAATGTGAACACAGGGTTGATGTTAACTATCAGCACATCGCGCGATAACTGATCATGCGACCAAGGTAAGTGAAATTTACTGAGACTAAATAGAAAAAGGGTTATATATCAGTTCGTTAGAAGGGGAGTGGGTGGGGGGTCGTTAAAATGTAAAATCATTTACCTTGGTCTCATGTTCACTCATCGCGCAATGTACGGATAGTTAAGCGAACACAGAGACAAGGACGATAACGTATTTGTCATTATCATTAGGCCTAGTTATCATTCCTCGTTAAGATTTCGAAATTGATTCGTCGGAACCGTTGGCAGTTAAGAGACAGATGATAATTTCGATATTATTTCTTAATAACTTTATTTATGCAGGCATTAGGAAATTTTAATTTATAAAATAGTAAGTTTACAAATAAACGTTTCTTCAGAAATCAACGTAAGAGTTTTGTTTTTTTACGTGAAAACGTTTTCTTTTGTGACCAGAATAATGGCTACCGCACACACCGGAAGTAAAGCCATAAGTCATCCCCTGACGTCACAATACGCATGCGCGTTAAGCACTTCTGACAAACTGGACCTACCTGTTATTCTAGATTACCTTGCACTTCAACTGTTCTAAATCTCTAAGGACAAAAATATTGAAAAATATTTTTATCTTATTTTTATACTTCATTTTCAATCCCAGATCACGGGGGCAGCAGCCCTATGGAGGATCTCCAGCGCACTGTCAGGCGCATGTCTTCAATGGTAATACTCAAGCGACTCGAATCCAGATTCTCGACGAGTCATCCATCCGGATCTAGGCCGATCCCTTGGTCTCTTCGGCTTGGAAACTAGCAACTGCCTAGAAAGATCGGTCTGCAGCATCCGTATGAAGTGACCTTACCAAAGCAACTGAGACCTCTCAATGCGGAGAAGTAGCCTCAACACCTAAAGACTCTCTTTATTTTTCTGCTGTGCACTCTATCTTGTAGGGTAACACCTGCCACACTTCTCAGGAGTCTTATTTCGGCCACTTGCATCCGCGATCTGACTCTTTCGCTCATTACCCAAGACTCATGACCTTAGGTGGCAAGGGGGACAAGGATAGTCTTGAAAACAGAGATTGCTAGATCTTGTTTGCTAGATCTGTGGTTACTACGGATCGCCACAGTTCGCGTCTGACACAGCTTGGTCGTAAATACGAGGGTGAGTCAAATGAATAAAATAGAATTAAAATTCTAAATTTCGCTCCACAGTGTTGTAATTCTACAGATCCGTTAAAAATGAGTTGTAGAAATATCCGGTAGGTGGAAAGAAAGTAGAGACAAGCAAACAACGTCACAGCAGCAGTTTAAAGATGGCCGCCCCACTTCAAACATGCACCAAAGTTATTGAATGGTTATGCATGTTTGTCACAGCGGCAAGTTTATGAATGGAGTGTGAAGTTCACAAATGGTGTGACAAAAATATCAGATGCCCCTCGCACAACGAGTTGTGACGCCAGAGACTATTGCAACAGTTGAAGCCTTAGTGTTGGAAAATCGCCGAGTAACGACTGATGAAATTGCAGACATTAGTCATGGTTCAGCCCACCACATCATTTCGCTACTCAAAAATCGGATAACTGCATGTTATTCTTCTTCTTTGAATAGATATCCCATGATTTTTAGCGCTTCAGTGTATAATTTAAAGGGCAGTAAATCAGCAAAGAGAAATTCTGCGTTTTACAAGAAAAAGCAAAAGAGAAAGAGAGCTTGGACAATAATCTTCTTAACTTATCATTTTATCTTTTTTTTTTTTTTTTTTTTTGAATTTTCATGTTTAAAAAAATTTTCATTATGCCTTATGCTGAAAAGTTAACTCCAAAAAAAATGAGACTGAGAGTCTGGATTTTAGCTTATGAAAAATTATTTCGTTTTCGTTAAATTGGTTGTTACAATATAAAAATAATCTTCCCATTGATAAAACGAGACCATGATATTCAAATCATTTCCCATTAAGATTCCCTCCCCCGATGTTTACGTAGATTTGGGAACTGTTCAGCGGAGGGACACTTGCGCGGAGGAACACTTCAGCGAAGGAATAGGACAGTTCAGCGAAATTCTTTCTTCCCATTTTCTTTCTATTCTTTCCATTGATTTAAAATAAACATACATATAAATATAGTGTACATGACAAATAAAAAACTATACATATAAAAAACAGCATTACTTCAATATTTTAAAAAATACCTAACTACAATATTAGCACCAGACTCAAAGTTAGTTTGTTATTACTAAAATTTAAAATTAATCTAATTAAATTTAATGCATTGTATGTCGCCACCAAGATCACTACCAAGATCAACAAGTTAATAACTCAGGTTCTGCAACCTAGTTTCCGAGTTACGCATTCAAAATCGTAACAGTGCTCACATGCGAGTACTAACCAGCACGTTGAGTGGTTAACTCGGAAACTACTGGTTGGAATTCGATCAAATTTTAATGGTATACACAGTTTTATGTACGCTATTATTCCTCCAAAATTCATTATTCTTGGCTTTGCAGAACCTGAGTTATTAACTTGTTGATCTTGGTGACGGCATGTTTATTTCTGTTCATATCTCAGTTAGCGTTAAAATTCGGACCCACATTGTATTAAAAGAAAATGTTCATTCTCGTCACCTCTGCTTACAGATATACACACTTTTTTAGAATCACCCTGTATGTTTTATACCTAAGTACACTCAGAGACAGCGGTTTCCATACCCCCATTTTTGGAACATTCCATTGAAAATTTAATTTTAATATTTTGGCACAAATAAGCCTTCACAGGTCCTTAATTGTTACTATATCTAAAAATGTGAAATTACATATCAGTATTGTTATACAACTAAACAATCAAGAAAACCCTGCAATCTAGGTGCCAGCAATTTCCATATGCAAATTTAAACTGACTAATTCTGACACCAGAAGGCAGAAAAATCATCAGTTTCTCACTTATGTGTTAGGCAATAGTTGACACTGCTTTCACTTAATAGGAATGGTTCATCCAGTCGAAATTAGGAACCTGGCAAAAAAAAAAAAAATTCCAGGTTGGTGAATCGTATGGGAAAAATTGCAAAAGACTTGAAACTGAAAAAGTCAACAGTACAATTTATGATACATCATGACTATGCAGTAAAGAAGAAATATAAGCCAGCCAACAAATTGTTTCACAGACGTGAAATAATGAATTTAAATCGTGCTTATGCTCAACTTCGTGAGGAAGGCCATCGAATTAATGCTGCTGCTGTATTAAAAGAGAGAGGAAATTTGCCAGGTTCAAGACGTACAATTCAAAGACAAATGAAACTCCTAAAATATAATTACAAGAAGCAGGCAAAACGCCCACCAGATGCTAAGAAAATCACAGCTAAACGAGTTGAATGGTTTGAATCAGGACATGACTGGAAACAGACAATTTTCACGGATGAAAAGCGGTTCAGATTGGATGGACCAGACAATGAAATGTCATGGCAACATGAACGTGATGCACATGGACTTAAAAATCGGAAAAAACGACAGCTTGGTGGTGGTTCTATCATGTACTATTGTGCACTTGCTTCCACAGGTGATTTTCTTCTCTTAGAAGTGAAAGGCAATCAAAATCATCATGATTACAGAAAGCAGATGAAGGAGAAAGTAGTTCCCTGGATGAAAGCACTGGAAAAATTAATTTATCAACAGGATGGTGCGAGAATTCACACAGCCCATGACACAATGAGCTACTTTCAGACTGCCAATGTCCAAGTTCTTACTGACATTTGAAAACTTTGATAATCTTCGAACTGCCATTGTGAACGCAGCTGAAAAACTACATTCAACTGATCGACAAAAATTAAAAAATTTATTCACAGACATGAATAAAAGGTGCCTGGAAGTCATTACTGAAAAGAGGAGCAAAAATCAAGCGCTAAATTAATTAATAATGGCAAGGTATGGATTTTGCTGTCACAAGTGCTGCAGTGTTTTTTGAGTTTTTTTTTCTCATATCTTGTAAACAAAAAAGAAAATGTTAAAAACTTTTTGTATGAAGATTATATTTTAGAATTAAAAGTTTTTCTGAAATTTTCAACTTATAATTATTTTTGTTTTTTTATTTAATTGCCGTATGGAAACCGCTGTGTCGAGGTGTATATTTTAAGCATTTTTTCTAGCAATGAATTAAAGAAATAACCAGCAAGTACGGCGGTGAAAATAAAAGAAATGGGAAATTATTTTTGGGCCCTGAATATTTATTTAAAAATAAAGGAACGATCAAAATACAATCCACAACCTACTTCTTGCATTAGCAAGTTAAAAAAAAAATCTTTTAAAATGTTCAGCCAATTTCTTTTCACGAAACAATTATTATATTTTATTATATCTATACGACTTGTGCAGAGAAAACAAAACAATGACTTAACTGCAATGAGGCAATTAAAACATTTTTGGATTTCCAAGAAATCGTGCTTAATTTTGTAAAAACGTTAGCAGAGGCGCAATTGTTCCATCGCATTATTCTGTTGTAGTGCTCGGCGAATTCTTTCATTTTAACAATTTCGCATCCAGTAATCTGGCCCCAAGCTGAGAAGAGGCTTAACCCTACTCTTTAATATTATTTCAGTGCTTTTTTTAAAAAAAAAAAAAGCAAAATAAATTAACCTCCTCCAAAAGATAAGCAGATATGTCATTTGAAATCGCTTAAATGGCGGAGAAGCCCGAAAATTTTGGAGTTTTTGAAGTTTACAACGAAGACTCAAAGTTTAAATGTAAGTTTTCCGTTATTTATCAAACAAACAGGATGCCGTTTCTTTCTTAAAAATTGAAATTCGTAATTATCTATTTAAAGTTATTTTCAGAGCATTATTTAATATTTAATTAATATTCATTAACTAATTGGATAATAGTTCTGGAAGACAATAGTGCGCAAAGATTTATAGTTGGCGCAATTTATCATTATATTAAAGTACTTTTTTGATTCTTTTTTTAGAACAGGGCTGTCCAAGATTTCTGTCCGCGTGTCCAAGATTCTCCCCCCCCCCTATAGCATATTAGGTTGATCAGTTCCTTAAATTCGAGTTGCTAATTATCAATTCGACATTGTGAAAAAAAAAAAAAAACAGATTCTCCCACTTCGGTTTAAATACTGGTTCAGGTATTTTATGATTTTTCGGAATGTACGCCATGTTATGCGAGACGAAAGACAAGCAAGTATCAGTAACAAAAGAAAGAATGCCTCATTTAAGGGAATCGCCCCCTAAAGTCTGGCAACACTGCATAGGAAAAACTATACCCACTCCCCTCCTGAGTTTTGGACTATCTCCTCGGCTTTGCCCGCGAGCTTTTTATGTTGCACGCGGGCGACGGGCACGATTTGGACGGCCCTGCTTTAGACGATCTTTGTAAATTCGTATAAAAAAAATCAATTTGTAAACAAGTTTGGCATTCTAGATGATCACAAAAGTGAATTTGCTGTGCATAAATATAGCCTAACTTAAAATTTCTGCAGTAGTGAGAATATTTGTATTAATATTAATGCAACAAGTAGAAAATGTAGTGAGAACATTTGTTTAACTTAAATAATTGTATTAATTTCAATGTACTTGATAGCAATACAGGGTGTTTCAAAATTTTGTACAATAAATTTAGTGACATATTCTTCAGGTCAAAAGAAGACGAAAATGTTTTATAGCACTTTGTCTGGAAACGATTTATTTACGCGGTACAGCCAACTAAACCCGTGGCTCCAAATTACAGGAATTGTTCAAAGTGCCTGCCACCAGCTCGCACGCACGCTTCGGCTCGTTGCACGAGCGACCGTCTGATGTCACGGAAGAGTTCGTCGCCAGCATTACGAACGGTTTGGCATGCATTTTCAATTCGTTGTTGCAGATCCATAATGTTAGGAACTTCTGTGCTGTAGACGATCATTTTCACATGACCCCACAGAAAAAAGTCCAAGGGATTAAGGTCGGGTGATCTTGCAGGCCAGGCTACCGGTTCACCTCGACCTATCCACCGATTCGTGTATGTAGCATTAAGTGTGCTCGCACAACATGGCTGAAATGTGCTGGAGCGCCATCATGCATGAACCACATGGTAGATCTTATCAAAAGAGGAACATCTTCCAGTAAATCTGGCAATGCATTCGGCAGAAACAATAGATACGTTCGCCCAGTCAATCGTGGCGGCAACACATAAGGACCAATTAAGTTATTTCCGACAATTCCACACCAAATGTTCACGGAGAAACGCTCTTGATGCGCTCGAGCTCTGGTAACATGCGGGTTAGCAGAATACGGTTGTGAGAATTTACGATTCCTGTCCGGGTGAAGGTTGCTTCGTCCGTGAAAAGTATCTGGCTGAGACAACTAGGGTCTGCAGCATGACGACGTTGTATCCATTGGCAGAATCGTTGTCGGTGTGGATAGTCCGTTGGGTTCAGTGCCTGAACCAGTTGCAGGTGGTATGGATGCAAAAGCTGACGGTGAAGAATGCGCCAAACAGACGAGTGCGGAATGTGTACCATGGAAGAAATACGACGGGTGCTTGTGTGTGGTTCATCATGTATGATGTCAATTATCACATCCTCCTCATCCGGAGAATGTGCTACAGGCCGTCCTTGTCCTGTTTGACGGCCAAAGGAACCACGCTCCCTCAAATGTCTGTCGACAGATGCAAATGTTCGGTTATTTGGCAAACGTCTATTCGGAAAGCGTTCTTGGTAGAGTCTTCTTGCTTCCACAGCATTTCCGTCCGCAAGACCAACCATTAGGTGCATGTCAGTGTATTCTGCACTGGAATACGTGTATATGACTTTTTTTTACGTAAATCGTAATGCGTATGTCAAAGCACGCAAACGTTCTGAAATTGCTATTCCTAGTGGATGTACAGTAATGGAAACAAGCGTACACAACTAATGGAACAACCCTAAAGTAGGTTTAAATGGAACAAACCACTCAACCTAGTGTTGGGTCGAAACGCTGGAACTGCTAAAATATCGTCCGCTAACTACCGTGCTTCCCTACTCTATCATATTGGATTACTCGCAAACAAATCGTTTCCAGACAAAGTGCTATAGAACATTTTCTCTTCTTTTGATCTGAAGAATATGTCACTAAATGTATTGTACATAATTTTGAAACACCCTGTATAGATGCATCTTTAGAGGTGCTCACAGGTTTTTAGACTTTTTAGAGGGATTGCTGCTGAAGAAAAAATACGAGGCGTGTTTTTTTAAGTAAGATAATTTTAACACCTTAATTTTTATATGAAAGCCTGGACCTTAATCTACTTTTCAACATAATTTTCACGTATATTAAGGCATTTATCGTATTGTACGATCAACTTCTAAATTCCATCTGAGAGCGGCCGAAATTCATCGGCAGATAAGTGAAGTGTATATAGAAAACGCTTCACGACAATGCTCGTCCACACGTGTTCTCGTTGCCTCATTTGTCTGGAAGCAACTTCATCACCATCCGTATAGGCCTGATCTAGCACGCAATCCTTATCATTTGTTCTTGCATTTAAAGAAGTAATCTGACAACAGAAGATGTGCAGTAGCATCCGTTAACACAGCAATTGTCGCCGTCATGGGCAGAGCAAGTGACCTGTCGGACCTCCAAAAGGGGATGATCATTGGCTATCGGGCCAAGGGGGGCAGCATTTCAGAAACGGCCACCTTTGTGAACTGCTCTAGGGCTGCCGTTGCGAAGGTGTATTGCGACTGGACGAACCAGACAGTTTCGAGCAATCGAAGAGGTAACTGTCGGGCCCCACGGGCCATCGATCCTAGAGGCGAGCGTCGGTTACGACGCCTGGCCAAAGACCAATCGGCGTGCCGCTGTTGAGCAACCGACACAGCAAATGAACAGTGGGGCCACTAGGCGTGTCAGCACCGAGACAGTGCAACGATCCCTCTTGAGGTTGGGGTTCCGGAGCAGGCGTATGTTAACAGCGCCCATGTTGACGCCTGTGCATCGCCGAAAAGCCTCCAATTCGCAATGGACCTCAGCCGAGTGGCAAAGGGTTGCTTTCTCTGACGAACAGGCATCCCGACACCATCGTTGGCAGACGACAGGCTGGTGGAGGAGATGTGACTCTTTGGGGGATGTTTACGTGGTATGGCCCGAGTCCACTGATACCGCTGGAGGGTACACTGAATGCTATTCGTTACCTGATGATTGTCGCAGATCAGGTATACCCCTTCATGTCGACAGTGTTTCCTCAGGGTGATGGCACCTTTCAACAGGACAATGCTCCCTGCCATACTGCCAAAATTGTCCACGACTGGTTCGAGAAACATAAGGATGAATTCAAGCTACTCCCATGGCCACCAAACTACCCGGACCTGAACCCCATTAAACATTTGTGGGACCATCTCGATCGCCATGTCCGCAAGCTGGACCCTCCACCACGCACTAGCTGCTGTGCTTGCCGCCAAAGGTGGATATTCCGCATACTGGCGGGTGGTCATATTAATGTGTCCCGATCCTGTATACTGCTAGAAAAAAAAAACAAAAAAAAAAACGCAACACCTAGAAGGAATGGGTAGATTTGTTTGAAATTTTGCACACTTGTAGCATTGGTGGCATACAAGATGTGATTCAAATTGCAAGACAATGCGTTCAGAAAAACGTTAGTACAGGGTGACTCCCATGTCCCAATAGACCGCATTAATAGGTCGTACAACCGCCGCAAGCTTGGATACAGGTTTCGATTCTTGCATGCATACGGTCATAAAGATGCGGATATGTCGTCTTGAGGTAGGTCGTTTCAAGCCTACATGGCGCAATTGTGGAATTGTTGCAGCTCGTTACGCCCATCATGCTCAATTACCAACAAATCTGGAGATCGTGCCACATGCTGTAAGGCCTGCAAAATAACAAGGGCAGTATGCGGACGGGCGTTATCCTGCTGGAAAAAAACGTGCTACCCTCTTGTTGCAAGAAGGGCAGAAGAACAAGTTCCACAATCTGCTGGACGTACCGAATGCTGTTCAGTGTTCCATCCACAAACACTAAGGGTGATCGCGAGTTGTAACTGATCGTACCCCACACAATGACACTGTGGAAGATGGCGCTCTGATGCTCTTCGCCGCAAACGTACACGTCTATTACTGGTGTACGGGCAGAATCTGCTCTCATCACTAAAGACCACAAACCTCCATTCGGCTCTTTCGCAGCAGCACTGCAACCGCACAGCACGGTGTTCTTGCATAAGTGGTAGTCTAACTAGAGGGAGATCCGTGCCCGCAATCCTGCAGCCAGCAGACGGTTACCCATGGTTCGTCTTGATGTACAAGTGTTCAAAGCTTCCGGTACGATTCGACGCTCTTGGCGTGGATTAGTCGTGTGTGGGCGTCCAGAGCCAGGCCTACGTGAGTGCGTTCCTTCCGTAAACCACTGCTAACGACATCGAGCCACCACAGAAACATGACGACCGATCTGCGCCGCGATACGCCGATGAGACCATCCAGCCTCTCGACGTCGCACAATCCGACCTCTGTCAAACTCAGTGAGTTGTTGCACAGGAGCACGGCGGCGTGTGCGAGGCATTACAGTTGTCACCACACCTACAGACAACATCAGTATTCCCGGCTCCAGTGTCAATAGCGACAATAGCCAATACCGCCTAGAGAGAAAGCTTGCTCACGGAAAAATCATACATTGTTACATCACTTACGGTAGGGACAATTTCGGGCTTATTATTGGTAGAATTATGATTAACAATACCTTATCGTAGGTGATGTAACAATATATGACGTTTTCGCGCTCAGGCTTTCAGTAGAGGTAGTGTTGCAATAGCACGCCGGTTACACGCCGCGACAATGTCTGCCAGGCGTCCATTGCTGTGTCTTCCTTTGACACCTGAGCAACGCGCGATACGACTGCAATGGTGTCGTGAACGAGTGGGCTGGCGAATGGAATGGCGCCCGATGGTCTTCAGCGACGAATCCCGCTTTTGTTTGGAAACCGACGACAGACGCGGACGGGTGTGGCGCAGACCATTGGAACGTGCCAATAAACAACGCATCCGGTATCGCCATCGTGAACCAACACCCGGGATCATGGTCTGGGGTGCCTTCGGCTACGATACCAGAACGCCTTTAGTCACCATCCATGCGCCCCTGACAGCAGTACGGTAGTCACAGAGATTCTGCAGCCCGTATTACTGCTCTTTCTGTACACCATATCCGGCGCAGTCTTTCAGCAGGATAACGCCAGACCGCACCTCAAACATGTGCATGGCATGTCTGCATGAGGTCAACTGCATGCCATGGCCCGCGAGATTTCCAGACCTATCGCCAATTGAACTCGTGTGGGACATGGTGGGACGTCGTTTACGATCACCTCGGAATCTCCATGAACTGACACAACAGGTTCACCAGGCCTGGGCAGACGTACCCCAAGATGACATTCGCCGCTTGTATGATCACCTGCGGCTGGAACAATGCATCATCTCCATTGGTCTTTCATAGAAGCCATTCGAGGGGCAAAACGACATGCTACAGTGGAGCAACTTACTGCCCACATGAACCAGGGAGCTAACGCAAGTGCGTTCAGAACCACATTTTAGCGAACGTTGCTGCGTATGGAGCTCCTCAGCAGACGGGTAGTGACAGCACCTATGCTAACGATTGTGCATCGGCGGAAGAGGCTGGAATTTACATGGCAGTACGACACTGAGCATCCACTGGTTGCTTTCTCAGATGAATCACGTTTTTTTTGCTCCATCGGACGGATGGACGTCGGCGCATACGGCGAGAAACGTCAGAAAACCAGCACCCTTCAATCATTTGTGAACGGCAGAAAGCTAGCGGAGACAGCGTTATAGTCTGGGGAATGTTTTCGTGGGATTCTCTGGGTGCACTCATTATTATTGTGGATGCAATAAGAATCGATTTACAATACTCATTTCCAAAAAAGCTGGGACAGTGCAACATATAAGAAGAACTCCAACACATTTGTTTGGATTATTGTATTGCCGTTTATTTCAACGCATTACAACACATAAACGATAAATTAGGCATGGGATCACATATCTTATATGCTTAAACAAAGATACAGGTGGTTTTCCTGTTTGGCACGTGCAACACACTCCCAAAAAAGTTGGGACAGCACGGCGTTTACCACGGTGTGGCGTCACCTCTCCTCTTGATGACACACTGTAATCTTCTGGGCATCGATGACACCAATCTTTCTAACACCGTAACCGGAATTCTGTCCCATTCCGGTTGGATATACGTTTTCAGCTGTTCAACTGTCCGGGGTCGTCGCTGTCGTAGTTTTCGTTTAATAATACGCCAAACGTTTTCTATAGGCGACAGATCCGGGCTGCAAGGGGGCCAATCCAACATACGAATGCGCTGCCGACGTAGCCATGAAGAAGTTATGCGCGCTGCATGCGGTCTGGCATTGTCTTGTTGAAATATACACTGACGTCGTCCAAACAGGCGCCTCTTAGATGGCACCATAGCTTGTTCCAGGATCTGTATATACGCTTCAGCATTGACGGTGCCATTGCAGATGTGCAAGTCTCCCATTCCATGGCCACTAATACAGCCCCAGACCGTGACAGACGGTGGTTTCTGTACCGAACGCCTGTAGCACGCGGGAATATCCTTTTCGTCTTTGGTCCGGAGTGTACGGCGAAAGGATATTCAGAAAGGATATTCAGTGACGTCGGAGGATCCGAAGAGCTCGAGCATTCAGAATAGTTTTCTACCTTGGCCTTTCCGAACTGTGATCTCACCACTATCTCGGTAGCGCTTGATAATATTCTGTACTGTAGATGATGACAGGTTAAATCTTCTGGCTATTGCACGCTGAGAAACGTTGTTTGTGAATTCTTGAATGATTCGAACACGAAGATCTTCGCTAACTGGCTTGCCTCGACCCATCGTTCCGAATAAGTTACCTGAACGACGGATGGCAACTGTTATTTATACGGAATGTAGTACGACGTCATCATTCTAGATTATTCCCGAACAATTCGGAAGGTTCCACTACTAACGGCGCTTTCTACAACGTATGTCCCTACTATTTTGGAACGTGTTGCAACACCCCCATTCAAAATGAACGTCCCGGCAATGATACAAAATGTTTTGGTGCACACAGTATATTTATGTCATTTCATAAACGTATCTGCTATTTTGTATTCGCGAGAAAGTTTTGTTACATCATCCCTTTTTGTTTTTTCTATATATTTTGCACTGTCCCAACTTTTTTGGAAATGAGTATTGTAAGTACGTATCAATCCTTGCACCCATACAAGGAGCATTGTTTTTCCTGGGCATCTTCCTGCACGAAATTGAACGAGGAAGACTTTACTGTACTTCCGTGGCCCTCAAATTCCCCGGGTTTAAACCCAATCGAGCATCTACGGGATATTATTTGCTCCATGGATACTCCACATCGCATCCTCAAACAGCTGTCAACTGAACAGCTCAATATCCCAGTGAACACTTTCTAGCACCTCATTGAGTTTCTCCCAGCCCGTCTAGCCCCTGTCCGAGCTGCACATGGCGGTTATTCTGGATATTAATAGGTGGCCACGGTAGTGTGACCTGACTGTTTATATTGAGCGCCACTTTATTAGCATTTACAGTGGCGGATGTTTGATCTGTAGACGTCGCTCTCGGAAGAATTTGGAATCCGCCATTGGACCATTAGGATTTTCAAATTTTTACCTGTTGTATTGGTGAACTCTCTCATCAATTAATAAATTTCTTACATAACGATTATTTATTTACTTCGTAGTTTACTTTAAGCATCCATTTTAGTTTCCTTGTGGTAAGTTTGGGAATCTTCTGACTGCTGTAACAGCTCGCATGCGACGGGTAGAGACTCCATCCCATTCGGACAACTCCTTCAATTTTGCTCCTTCAAGATTTGATGGGATTAAGATCTGGAGACGGTTTAGGCCATGGAAATACAGTTAATATTTGTTCACGCTCTTGGAACTGCTCGGATACCAAATGAGTACTGTACAAAGCGATCGTATCCTGGAGTGAAGACTATAGCCGTGATTAAGTTGTGATATGATACAGCGTTCAGGGTTCAGCGGATTGTGGACAATTGCGAAGTCATCCGTAACACACCCGCTATTTTCCAACGGGTTCGCAAGTAAATGCCGTGCAGGCCTGCGTGGAATCTAACGGAGGTCATTTCGAGCATGTACTTTAGCACGTCTGGACTGTTCTGTTACTGCACAAGCCGGAAATAAACCTAGTTTGTAACGCTGAACGGATTTGATGTGATAAATTGCGCCAGCTATTGTAGGACAACGTGGCACGGTTGTATCTCCAGAAAGGAAGCGTTTGTGACCCTATGTTCATGGCACAATTTTTCGCGTGGCACAATTCTAAAGCTCGCGCATGGAGATAGATGTAAAGCACAATGGAGCTGAATCCCTGACCTATATATATAACTGGATGGCGCATCTCTCATTAAGAGGTTTAAAAAGGGTGACGCCACTGGACGCCATATTGGTCGGGGCAATAGTTTAAACTTTTTTGTGACATTTTTATTCGAGATTATTCCAATACAATTAATTTGATGGGAAAATTTAAATTAAAACTTTTTACTAAGAAATTAAATATTATCTTTTTGGTTTGGCAGAGTATAAAATAAATAATATTTATGAAACGCACACTGCTTAATCAAACCTTACACACATTGAAGATTTGATTTAAAGTATTTAAGAGAATATTTTTAATTAATTAACATTTTATTTTGACCAATTGTTAAGTTTACTTTGTTTACCTTTACAATGCTCTGTTTCTGGCATTAAAAATCAGAATTGATCCAACACTCAAACAAAGTTTGCACACAGTTCAGTTCAGTTCAGTTCAATGCAGCTTTCATCTCCCTCCAAAGGGGAGACTAGCTGATTTCTTCAATTACAGATGTGAAAGTTCAGTTCAAGTCACTGGGGGGATCCACGGTCTTGAGAGGGCCGAGGATTCTATCGAGAAGGTTCGTATCTTGTAGAAATTGGACAAGGGAAAGTATATTTCTCCGCTTTTTACGCTTTCCTCCCCGAGTTATTAAGAGGATGTTGGCAACAGTAAAGGGGAAGGAAGTTAGTTGGGACATGTGCTCCCTCTGTTGTCGGTAATTAGGACACTCAAGCAGAATGTGGTCGACAGTTTCCGGTGCCCCGCATGAGCATTTGTCTGATGCAACGATTTTTAGCTTATATAAAAAACTTTTGATTGGTGCGTGGCCGCTTCTTAGCCTGAAGAGTAAGGATCTTTGATCGAATGTGAGCCATTTCGGAGTAATTTTTTTGTTTGCCAGGAGAGTGGGCCTGAGGTTCTTGTAGTGGCCGCCTCTGGGGTCGGCGCACCAGTCGTCGTTCCAGAGCACCATAAGCTTGCTATTGGTGTAAGCTTTCAAGCTTTTGGGGTCGAGGTGAACTTTCCTGGCGGTTCTTTTAGAAGATCTGGCCCAGTTGGCTAGGTGGTCTGCAACTTCATTGCCCTTTATATCTTTGTGGCCCGGGATCCATAAGAGATTGATGGTAAAATTGGCTGAGGAGAGTGACTCGATAAGAGAAATAATGCGCCCCAACACATCGCGGTGGAACCATCTGCCCGAGTCCAAGGATTTTTTGATTGCCATGATTGAACATTTGGAATCCGAGATGACTAAGTATTTGGCAGGTGGTTGTAGGGCTATTTGTGTTAAAGCTTTATAAATGGCGGCTAGTTCTAACATAGTTGCGCTGGTTGCAGGTTCAATTTTACATGAAATAATGCATCTGTTTTTCTCATAGATGCCTATACCACCACAAGTATTTCCTGGGGTTAGGGACGCATCCGTGAATATCTTCCTGTGATCGTAAAAGTGGTTATACAGGATTTCTGATACAATGGGCCTAGCAAATTCAGGTGGGTCTTTTGCACTGAGTTCCGGCGGGAGCATAACGATTTCCGGGCTAATGCCAGGGTTACGTGGAGAGGCAATGGTGTCCCTGCCAGCCAGGAGCAAGTCCGCACATTCGAATTTAGTGAGAATATCTAGAAGGAAACATTTGATCTTACTAGATTTAAAGAGCATGGAACAATTCTCCGCGAAGGAAAGATCTTCGTTGAAGGATTCAGACGCTTGTAGGTAAGAGTAAGCTGTTGAAATTACTTTAGCTTCCCATCTCAAGGGAGTAGGGATTAGGTCAGAATCAGCGTATAATAATTGGTTGGGGGAGGATTGTGTAGCATGGAGACAAGATCTTATGATTTTCCTCTCCAGACTAGCTAGTTGTTCACTGCATGTTTTAGAGGCCAGCAGGAGGAAAAGATCGGATTGGTCAGTTGTTTGTATTAAGGATGATAGAAGAGTGGACGTTTCTGACCATGGAGGGCCCCAACAAGCTCTAGAGATGCGCTTAATTCTGGCCAGGTTTTTCCTTAGCTGCTCTTTTAAACGGGATACGTGTTGTTGCCACCTCAGTTTACCATCCAGAATGACGCCTAGGAATTTATGAGATCTTCTAGCGGGGAGTCTTGTGTTGTCCATATAAATGAGGGGTTGGGGTAGTGGACCATTTTTCACGAAGAACACAATCACAGATTTATCCGGAGAAAAGGTCATTAGGTTTGCTTTGGCCCATCCGGTCAGTGAATTACAGGCAGTTTGCAGGCTGTTCTTGATTTTGGGTATGGACTGGTCGGAGTTCCATATAGCGATGTCGTCCGCAAAAATATTTATATCAGTTCCTTCAGGTAGGGCTTGGGCAATATCTGCAGTAAATATATTGAAGAGAGCAGGGCTCAAGGTGGATCCTTGCGGTAGGCCTTTGCACACACGATGAGATTTCTTGCCATCCGCCATCATAGTAAGGGACAACTTCCGGTGGCGTCAAGTTTTTCGCCGGAAGCACCATCCAGTTATTTATCTAGGTCAGTGAGCTGAATCGGCATGCATGGCGTGCTATGATTTTCTATGATTATTTCAAGGACTTAGAAATGTCGGATTCCAGGCCTTGTTATCTCGTTGGCCTCGCCCGCGTTTGGTAACCGAGGCCGACGAGATTTTCAAGCCGTGGCGCGATTCACAAGCCACAGGCCCGAAAGATTTACAGGGCCTATTAATTTTGTCGGCCTCGGCTTACCAAAGTTGACGTCACACGCAGCTAACGTTTTTGAATTGAGAGGCCCCCATTTCGCTTATTTGTTGCCTCTTTCTTAAAAAATTTGTAACTTTTTTCTATAAAAACTTATTGTTATCTTTTTTTTATGTTACATTCTTTCTGATTCTTTATTATCTGGATAGCGATATTTTTGGTGTCATTTGCCCTTTAAAGTTCGTTTTGGTAATGAAAGCTTCTGCATTCTCGTCTGGTTTTGTTTGTAATTGTAATCTTTATTTCCGCCTTTTTACTTCATTAATTATTCTTCCTTTCAAGGCCGTACCCAGGGGGGGGGGGCTGAGGGGGCTGCAGCACTCCTTGAAATTGACCACCATGTCAACTAAATGGTTCACTCCACATTGGCCCCGTGAATTTGTCCCCGTCCACTATCGCCCCTTCCACTTTCACCCCTTCCACACTCGCCCCATGCAAAAATACTTTTAAGACCCACTTTCATAAAAAAGACCCTGCAGAGAGGTTAACAAGTCAAATAGAAAACTAAGAATTCAGTTATTTAGAATACTTACCTAACATAACTCACGAAATTCTCCTTTTATTTAAGAACGATTTAAATTAAAGCTTTCCTAAAATCTAAATTGTTTTAAAAGAAATAATAGGGTTTAGAAAATAAAAAAAAAAACACGCAAACAATGTTTTAAAAACAAGAAAAAGATGATTTCTTAACACATTTTCCCTAAACGTCTGTTAAGTGTAACAAATGACTCGCTGCATCAATATATTCAATGAGGCTTTTTGTCTCATTGATGAATTGATTCCTAATATTTTGATGTCTTGTTTCAATGACTCTGTACTTTTTCTTTTATACTGGCGGATTTTGCATTGCCAACAACAACCAAACCTTAAATAAAATATTAATAAAAGGTTAAAAAAAAAGCATACGGTTTAGTTTTCTTATTGATGTTTGTTGATGTGCTATTAATCCTTTATGGATTTCTGTAATATTAATAATGATAATAATAATTTAAATAATAACCTTCTTGTTTGAGCTGTTCCTTTCGAATTTCCGTGATGAATTTGAAAATCGTGGGATGCAAACCCACGGCTTTGTTTAGTCCACTAGTGGTGGGCGATTCCCGATTCCATAATACCAAATAATCAATCAATATAACTTTTTTTATCTGCTTCACAATACATTGTTATAATGTTTCTGCTTCACAACATGTTTGTTATTAAATAAAAATTCATGAATGGCTTCTTCTATGTGTTTATTTTGCTACTCTTTTAACCATGGAAATAAATTACAATAAACACATTTAATTTTAATATTTTTTAAAATAGATTCGATTTTTCGCAATAATCGATTAATCGATTCTGACCCTCTTAGGTACGATTCAATTTTTCAGGGAATCGCCTGCCACTAAAAACCACTTAAAACAATTGGGTGATTATTCGTGAAAAACATTGCTTGAAGTATCATCACAGTTTGAAACCCTGGCTATGTTGTATTCAAGTTACTTGCGTATAGCCTTAGCCTCTCTTCAGGGCCTTGATACAATATACAGGGCGAAAGTGAAATTACCATATAATGACGCCGGGGCGAAACTGGACTTCGGGGGCGAAAGTGGAGGGGGCGAATGTGGAGGGGGCGAAAGTGGAGGACAGCAACTAAATCTGTTACGTGGCCCCCCCCCCCCTCACACCCCAGCAGGATTGGGCCAGCCCCCCTCACCCCCGCTCGAAAAAAAATTCTGGGTAACGGCCCTGCTTCCTTTTTCTTAGTTGTTTCATCCCATTGTTAAAAAGAATTCGAAATGTAAATTGTTTTAACTCCTTCCCTATCCTTTAATAAGTTGTCATTTGGATAACTTATATACTGCTGAAGACGATCACAATATGCATATACAGTTCCGTTGTGAACAACAAGTTATTTTTATTCTCATTTCCATTGTAAGCACATTTTCCCCAATTATCACTAATTTCTCCGAGACGGATAGTAAGTAATAGTTTCAAAGAACAATCGTATGATCCTGCTGACGTCCTCTCCTTTATTCGTTTTTGATTATAAAGACGTCAATATCTTGTGCGTGATTAAAAAGATTTTATCTAATGTTCGTATTTCCACGAGAAGTGTTAATTAAGAACGATAAACAATTCCAAGAAAAACAGAACGACTTTACAATTTACCTTTTAAACATTTATATTTTCTTGCCCTTCTCTGAGATCCGTATTCGTGGTATTCTTTTCACGTGAATTACGAAAAATAAGCTCGACTTGGTGATTAAAATTTTTATGTTTAGAAATTTAGAAAATACGCCCTACTACCGGCAGAAAACGCGGCGGCACCCTCTGCATTAACCACGGACTACTTTATCTTCATTAGATATGAAGGTATAGAGGCCATGCATTAATATGGGAACATGATTTTAAAAGGCTCTCACATGAATACTCTATATCACGATATTTCTTGGTACGTGATCAGAGTGAGGCTGGTGAGAGACTTTACAAAGTTTATATATACGAGGGTGGGCTGAAAAGTAATGCCTCCATGGCTGTAACTTTTTTTATTTTTTAACCGATTTTCAAAATTCTTTTTGTATCTGATACTCACATTTCTCCTCTATCTAATGCACTATTCACTTTTCGACATAGTCCCCATCCCTTCCCACGCATTGTACCAGCGCGTGACTAGTCGGGTGAACCCGTTGGAGGGGAATTCCGGGGTTGTTGTCGACACCAAGACCGAACGGCAGGTTTCACCTCGTCGTCAGAACGCAACTCATGCCCCTTAAGGTGCTCTTTCCTCTTTGGGAAGTGGTGAAAGTCGCATAGTGCAAAGTCTTTCATTTTTGAACTGCAGTGTTTCATCTTTGAACTGTAGGCACTGCAACCCCCTCTGACGTGTGGCGATCGAGTGCGGACGGGCGTTATCGTGCTGCAGAAGAGGATCCAAAGCTGCCATTCGATCCTCGTGTCGACGACAACCCCGGAATTCCTCTCCGACGGGTTCACCCGACTAGTCACGCGTTGGTACAGTGCATGGAAAGGGATGGGGACTATGTCGAAAAGTGAATAGTGCATTACATAGAGGAGAAATGGGAGTATCAGATACAAAAAGAATTTTGAAAATCGGTTAAAAAATAAAGTTACAGCCATGGAGGCATTACTTTTCAGCCCACTCGTAAAATCTTATAATACTGTAGTATGGAGGGTCATTTCTCCTTAACTTAGCCGATTTTGAGCACCCCTCCCCGACAATGGAATGCGCCCGAACCTAAGTAAATCGGTGGACATTCCATAAATATTTGTAGCGCAGAAAATTCCCGGCATGACTAGAAAAATTAATGATTTTTGGAGCGGGTACGTACGAGCGCTTTCCAAGGCGGGATTTAGTGCCGTATGCTTCGTGCAACAGTTATTGAAGGTTGCTGCTAACTCCATTCTAGCTGACATACCCATGAAAAGTTACTTCGGAAGAGACCCCACCCCAGGTGTTCATCTGACACCCTCAAAAAGATGGTACCTAACCTAACCTAACCTAACCTAATCAATATGCCTTCATATCAGCGTAAGAAGAAGTTGGTTACTGGTGTCCGGTCCAAAAATAAAAATTTGGAAAAAAAACCTTAACGTTTTGCTTAGTTTTGAGAGCAACTGAAATTTAACTCATTCTATCGACGATATCTTTTTGAATTTTCACGATATTTGCTTGGGCATTTTAGAAGAGTAGCTCTATACATTTGGCTAAGAAATTATGTAAAAGACATTTTGGTAAATCTTGCGCATGCGCAGTTAAACATTATTTAGTAAAAATGCTCATATTTCATCAAATATTTAATATTTTTCTATTCTAATTGCAGGGTATTGTCGCTACTGTAGTTTGTCAAGTTTCTTGAAAATGGCATTACATTGGGTTGA
This sequence comes from Rhysida immarginata, assembly GCA_023313115.1. Lineage (NCBI taxonomy): Eukaryota > Metazoa > Arthropoda > Chilopoda > Scolopendromorpha > Scolopendridae > Rhysida > Rhysida immarginata. Next base: position 29,525 of record JAHWFO010065172.1, read on the forward strand.
AAACCCTGCATGTTATAAACAAAAAACTTACGAAAACATTTCGATTTTTTTAAACAAACCTTTATATCTCCATGAATATATGTGCTATTCTCATACAAATGAAGAGGGATAAGTAAAAGAAGCCTCAATCATATGCTACAGCTATAACGCATTTTGGGAACACGTAAACTGGACGAGTGCAACTAGGCGCTGGTCAAGTGGACGATAGTCTACTGGACGAAAACCAAGTGGGCGACAGTAAAACTGGACGATAACCAAGTGGACGACGAAAAGTTTATAACTTAAAAAAAATAACAACTTTGCTATTCTGTCTTTATGGACATTTGGACGACAGAAATATTTTAAAACTTCAAATATCACAAAATTAATTTCTATGAACTAATGCAACATAACATTTTATTATGTTTTTTTTTATATAAATATTTTATTTCAAGGATATTTATCCTCGTTTCTGACTTAAAATAGGATTCATCTAAAATAAATCTAAATTAAGTACCAAAATCGGAGGGAACCTCTAATCTGCAAGGAGGTTTGAAATATCAGATACGTATTTCGCCTACCCAGTAGCCATCTTCAGCGAGAGAGGCAAAAGTCAATTCTAATAAATATATTATCAGATTAGTAAAATAATGCAATAAAAAATACTTTTGAAAAAGAAAGTATGCAAAGTATGCAAAATGACTAATGCAAAGTAAGTGTTATCGTTTCAGATGAGGATCTAACCACAAAATCTTCGCATTTTTATCAACGGCAAATGCTACGTGATACAATTCATATTTAGAACCATTTTTTAACCAATTAGCTTAAAAAGCTAATTATGATAACATTGTTCAATTATATTAACACAGACACGACTTATCATTAGGAATTTTTTCATTGAAGAAGTTATAAAGTTTAAAAAATTACTTAAAAATTATTATGACCGATAAATAAATATATTTGTTTACATTTAAATACATCAATGTTAAAATTAAAAAAAAAAAAGAATTAAAATTAAAACGGACGGCAAAATAAAGGTGGTATTTTTAGTTGGCTTTTTTTTTTTTTAAATTATAAAAGTATCGTCGTCCACTTGGTTATCGTCCACTTTTACCGTCGCCCACTTGGTTTTCGTCCAGTTGACATCGTCTAGTTGAACACGGATAAGTAAAAAGTTTCTTAATCCTATGCTAAAGCTACAACGCATTTCAACCATTATTTTTTTCAGGGTGATTCCGATCATTATTTTTTTGGTTCACTTTATTGCTGGTCCCCTATTTGCCTTCGGAACAAAACCTTTGCTGAAATATATGTGGTGTAACATGCTCTTTACATCCCTGAAGTTTCAGGATGATTCGTCAAGTATTTTTCTAGATATTCGACAAAACGATGAAAAACGTTGAATAACTGTGGAAAGCGACATAATAACAGAAGAAACACCTCTTATCCACAAAGTAAAAATATTTTGTGGATAAGAGGTGTTTTTCTGTTATTATTCGACAAAACGTTTAAAATCGTAAGTGTCCGATTACTTTTGGTTAGATAGTGTAATTTAGTCGTTTTGTATGAATTTGATTTTTCTTACGAAAGCTATTTAATAAATTAAAAAAACAACCTAAATAATCACTTATTGTTCGAAATTTCATATTCATATTGACGTTCCATCTGCGATTAACGGATTCCAATTATAGATGCAACTTTTTTTAAGTGTTCTGATAAATCAAAACTCAACGTAATTGCTTTCAGCTGCCAATCTGTTTTAACTTTCGATACGTTTGTAAATTCTTAGAAGACAAAAGGTCTGGATTGTCTATTTATAAAAGCATGTTTTAACTGCAAAGTGATTCGTGTGATTGGGAAGTATCAATAGAAGTATTGACGTAAATAAACACTTTAATCAAACAATTTCGATAATCTTTCATATCTATGAAAAGGCTTTCTTATTTGGAAAGTGTATTGACGGGAAGTTGTTTGTTTATGCCTTATGCCAAATTAATTGATATACAAATTTTTTCTGAACACCGGATATGAACAATACATCTCTTAGTCAAGTTCAATATATACCGTTCTCCGAAATGCGTGTAAAACATAACAGCTGATAAATATTCTTATTAGGAAAAAAATACATTTGGTGGAATAAAAATTTTCCTCATAACTTCATTGAAATACAACCCATGTTAGTTTGCTGAATAGTAATTTCACAATTGGAGGGAATGCTATGCATTATATCGATATTAAAATATTTGAAGTGCAAAACCTTCATTAAGATTATATATGGGATCTTTGTTTTTATGCTTTCACGACTATCGATGCAATTTATCTTTAACTTATCTAAAAAATTTAAAATTTCATAATTTATCTGAATTTAAGAATTTAAACGTGTGTAGAATAAATGAATTGATTGCATTTAGGTATAATTCTTTGTTTCTTTATTCCTTTAATTTCGTTATTTGCATTTGAGGTAGACAGTTTATTTCCTATTGTAAACATATATTTGTTCTCATCTTCTTTACTCAAACTCTAGAGATAACTCGTGGGATAACTTGGCGGAAATATGTCGATGTATCTTACTCATACTTTCATAAAAACAATACAGAAAATTCAAAACTGTGTTTTGCTCCGTTTTGAAGATATTAATTTTATAAGCTTGAGCTCCAAGCAGCGAGAGTCAGGTAGTAGGGACTTGACTACTCGTACACGGAAGAAAAAGCGTGTAACCTTGAGACCATTCATTTATTGTTTATATAAATAGTATTATTAATTATAATTATACGAAAAAATAAAATCAATAGTAGCATTACAATAATAATTATATCAATAGGAAAAACGTTTCTTAGAACTTCAGTTGCTTTTTTTCAGAAGTCAGAAAAGTATTGAGCACCTGTTAAATATGAAGATAATTTAGTAGGAAAATATAAATTTGCATTATGATGTCGAATTATTAGTACTAAAGAAAGTATATTTACTTTACACTTCCTCGGAGTCAGTCACTTCTGAGTTACCCTGAAGGACGAGATGAATTGCAGAGGCAGCTGAAGTTGATACAGACTTCATTATACAAGGTGATTCAAAAGTTAGTGTGGAAACGTATAGAGCACACACATCTATGCACTTTCTGCAAGACGTCTTTGTTGATCGAATCATCTGGCCAGCACGCTCGCCGGACCACACACCTCCCGATTTCTTCCTTTAGGATGCCTTGAAAGGTAAAGTGTATGCAAACAATCCGCACATTTTGCCTGAGCTGAAGGAGGAAATGACAACTGAAATTCAGCAAATCTCACCAGCCATATTGAGCAGAGTGTTTCACAACGTGCAACTGCTCTTTTATCTCGTCATCAGGGATTGAATGTCTCTTAAGGTACTTTTTCTTCTTTGGGAAGTGGTGAAAGTCGCAAGGTGCAAGATCTTTCATCTTTGAACTGCAGTTTTTCATCTTTGAACTGTAGGCGCTGCAATACCCCTAGTGTGTAGCGACTGTTTGCGGACGAGCGTTATCGTGCCATTCAATCCTGGTGTCGACAACCCCGGACTTCCTCTCCGACGGGTTCACCCGAGTGGTCACACGTTGGTGCAGTGCGTGGAAAGGGATGGGGATAATGTCGAAAAGTGAATAGTGCATTACATAGAGGACAAATGTAAGTATCAGATACAAAAGAATTTTGAAAATCGGTTAACAAATATAAAAGTTACAGCCATGAAGGCATTACTTTTCGATCACCCCTCGCATCCCCAGACCGCACACGGCAAACATGAGCATTTCATGTCTGCATGATGTCAACTGCCTGCCAAGGCCCGCGAGGTCCCGAGACCTATCGCCAATTGACCACGTGTGGGACGTGGTTTACGATCACCCTGCAATCTCCATGACCTGACACAGTAGGTTCACCAGGCCTGGGCAGACGTACCCCTAGATAACATTCACCACCTGTATGATCACCTGCACCCGCGGCTGGAACAATGCAGCGCCGCTAGAGGTGGTGCCACAACCTACTGATGCCGCTTTCCGTTGGGACACCCTGTACAAAGAGTGCACGTCTTGGCTCCATAACGTAATAAAGGTGTGTTCAGATGTATCTCTTGCTGTATACCTACTTTTGGCTCATTCGGATAACTCCTTGTGGGTAGGGGGGCAATTTCATTGCAAAGCAGTGTATTTGTTCGTAATGCTTGTTTTTGAGTTACTAATAAGAGACCTTCTGTTTCTTTCTTAAGTGTTCCTTTCTTCAACCACTGCCAAGTTTCTTCATTGTATGTTGTTCCAATATTGTCTATGTAGCGCCTTATTTCGCCATCTTTATCTTCTATCTCCGACTGTCCGCGCTTTGTAGTCTTTTTTGGTTTCATCCCATTTTATGATGTCGTTATTTTGCACTTCTTTCAAGCTGTTCTCCTGACTCATCTTTACATATTCCGCCGAGGATCGCTTTTCTTCTTCAACTGATTGTTGTAGGCTACTTGTATCATTCCTCGCCCACCTTCTTTTCGTGGTAAGTACAACCTGTCTACATCATTTCGCGGGTGCAATGCATAGTTGATGGTCATTATTTTCCGGATTTTGCGGTCCAAGTTTTCCAATTCCGCTTGAGTCCATTTGACTATGAACAACAGGTATAGCCCAGCTATCGATGGCTTTAATTACATTGCCAGCATTTAATTTTGATTTTAAAATTTTCCGGACTCTTCTTATGTATTCTTCAATTATCTTGCTCTTGCATTCTGCATGCTTGATGTTATCTGATTGGAGTATACAAGCTGCTTCTGTCTCTAGCCTTTTAAATTCGTTATTATCTAGCATTTTTATTAGGAGCTTTAGCGTAAAAGCTACTTATAAGAATGCGCCCCTGGTCTGTACGTTTATCCGGCCGTCTGTCCGCCGTTTGCACGATAACTTGAAAACGGATTAACTTTTTCTAATTCTGTTTTCAGAAATAAGACCATCAAAGTCTTAGCTCGGCCGTAACAACTTTTCAGGATTTTTCGTGAACCCCTTCAAGTCGAATTCACGTGCTAAAACAACGAATGTAAAGAATACCAAGATAATGGCATGTCATATAACAATCGATTTGTTAAGAAGGAATACATTGCTACTTTCTGTTCATCTTTTAAGCATTACTGACATAAACGCGCGCACGTGAAATCGTTATGTCGGCGCACGATTGCTCAAGTGCTCATAATCTATATTATTAAGTAGCGGAAGAATGGAGCTACTTATTGGTTTTATAATGTCTTAACTGTGTACCCCTTCATAATTTCTACTTTTTTGAGGTAAAAGTTGCAATTCGGAATGTAGCTTCCTATGGGCATGTCCATCTGCACTATTTAGTTTGGTTTTGATTGGTACACTGGGGTCAGAATTACGGGGGTGGGATTCAGAGAGGACAACATATCTGTGCTATTTAGGTACGTAAAGGCGTGAAATTCAGTATCCAGATTCCTCTATGCAAGATCTACATTACTATGAAGTTTAGGCCCAGTTGTTCCATTGGGGTCGGATTTGCGGGGGTGGCAGTCACTTGGTCTTTAGAACTATGGCAAGATATAGCATGTGATATATCATACGTTCGGAAATGATGAGAATGGAAAGAAAATACGAGCTTTTTTACATTTTCTGCATATTATGTTCGGAATAATTAATTTTTTTATTTAAAAACTTGGGGAGAGGTAAAAAGTGCAGATAAAGGGGTTAAAATAGATGATTGTAGGATCCGTTGCTTGCCTCATAATCATACTTGCCTCCTCCTTGGAATGTTTACAAGATTTTATTTATTTATTTATTTATTTATTTATTTATTATTATTATTATTGTTTGGGGAAGCCAAACTCGGATCAAGTCCGGAAGCCAATCCTAGAGGCGGACCCAAAAGAGGACCAAGCCCAAGGGACTCAAATGCAAGGGAGGGAAAGTTACGCACTCGTGGGAGTATTGATGTTTGAGTGTAGGAATTTCCTTACTA
>JAHWFO010065173.1:0-11311 GCA_023313115.1 Rhysida immarginata
TACACTTGTAGCTAAACAGAACAACCTCAAAAAATTAAATTATAACTCCCAATTGGTTAAATAATAACTCAATACAACACAGAGCAAAGGGCCTATCCATTCTATGAAAAATATGACAAACAGGAATTCTAGGTGATATATCGGGACCAGAAATTTTAGACTAAAGTTTTTCTTGCTCTTGATGTAGAAGTTCTTGCTCTATTCGAAACTCCCATTGTTCAGAAGTTTCAAATGCCCGTTTAGCGTACTTTATCTATATTGCACAAACTTTGCCTTTCAATGTTGTTGATGATATATATATTTTTGATCCCTCCATTGTGTTGGTGAATTGCGTGTTGTTACTTATTGGTGCACAAACTTTTCCTTGCATTGTTGGCCATGAGATATATATTGTTGGTCCGTGCAGAGTGTGAAATGTGTGTTGACACTGTTGTTGACACCTATTGTTACACAAACTTTACCTTGCATTGTTGGTCATCAGATATATATTGTTGGCCCGTGTAGAATGTTTGTGAATTGCGTGTTGATACCATTGTTGATAAGTTTATTTGCACTAACTATGCCTTGCATTGTTGGTCACGAGATATTTCTCATTAATATGCCTTGCCATAACCATAAATATCAATTTTTTATCAATAATTATTATTTTTTCAAAATCTGAGGTAGACAGTGACCTTCCTCATGCTTTGAAGGTCAAATATGCAAAATTTCATCAAAATCGGAATAAAACTGTAGATTTGCATAAGAAAACAAACCCACAAACAAACATCCTTCTTTATATATATAGAAGAAGACTACCAGAGGACCCGGCATTGCCCGGGATAATTACGCTTATACGTAAACACACACACATACACATACACAAAGAAACACACACATTTTTCCCAATCGTCTGAACGCTTGTTAGGGAGCTGAAGGAAGACAAGTGTACCTCCTTTGCCTCATCGAGAGAGACTGCCCTATCTATATCGTCTATTATATCCATTTCCTGTTCATTATTAAAAATTCTTGGAAACGAATATTCTGTCATTGCATCATCATTTTATGTTCATTGTTATAAATCTTTGAATAATTTTGTGCTCATTGTTATTGGTGAATTGTGCTTTGAGACCATTGTTGATGCGAACACGACGGGCCTATTGTTGCACAAACTTTCCCTTGCATTGTTGGTCATGAGATATATATTGTTGGTCCGTGCAGAGTGTTTGTGAATTGCGTGTTGATACCATTGTTGCAAAAACTTTGTCTTGCAATATTGGTCATGAGATATTTCTCATTAATATGCCCTGCCATAACAATGAATATCGATTGTAATCAATAATTATTATTTTTTCGAAATCTGAGGTAGACAGTGACCTTCCTCATGCTTTGAAGGTCATGTATGCGAAATTTTATCAAGATCGGAATAAAACTGTAGATTTGTATAAAAAACAAACAAACAAACCCACAAACAAATCCACAAACAAACAAACATCCCTGTTTATATAGATAGATAGATAGATAGATAGATAGATAGATAGATAGATTGATTGATTCTATTCGAGTGAAAATGGGTCAGGTTGAATCTTTATAGTTGCCCTTGACATTGCGCGCGATCCCAAAGAATTCCATGTTACTCCGTTTTGGGAAACTATTTAGTTGACAAAAAAGAGATCATAAAGACTGCAAGGCTGAAACATTTTTGTCGAGAACTTATTACGAGTTGATCTCAGATTGACCTCCGTTGGATGAATGAGGGTTTAGCGGTAATGACTAAGGACTGGAAACTCCTATTACTCATATGACGTTACCGACTTCCCTCCAATCTCAAGAATTTTTTTTCGGGTGTTCAGTATTCGCAAAAAACAGCCCCTATAAGTGTCGCCACATGAAATTCAAGATGGCGAACGGAGAAAGGTAAGGTGTGACCCGATCGCGTTGAAGAAATCATATACGATGGAGAGAAATAGTTTTACTATCAATATTTTCGTATGTGGATGTTTCTAGAAGAAGGGAAATAAGAACTGAAGGCCAAGTACATCATTTGTTGTGGTTACACTGCAAAATCGGACTTACAAATACACATTACTGCATTTTGTTTGCAAACTAGCACGCTGGGTGATATCCCACATAAGATACGATACAGAATAGGTAACTTTTCAAATGAGACCAATTTTATCATAACTTGTACATGTAACGCTGTACTGAGCGAAAACTGCAAGCATTGCATAGCCACTTTGCTTTACATCAACCGCAAAGGAATCAATAACTTCCAAAATCAGGAAATCAACAAAAAATAACAAGCATTCTCAAAATGACGGCTGCATACGACCACGCTTTTGGTGACGTCCTCCCCATGTTTAGCTTAACAATCCATGTTGTTCAAAGTTTACTTCCAACTTTTGGGAATTTACGGAGGCTCACACTATGTTTATATCTCGCATTGCACTGGGGACGCAACAAAACGTGTGCGATCGCGATATGGCAATCAAAATAAGACCTTTCACGCTAATAGTGATGAGCGTGATTTCACTACAATGGAATCAAGCCAAAAAATGTGGACACAATTATAGAAAGAAAAATAACTCCGAAAACACTATTCCACATAATAAATTTGAAATATAGTGGAATTTCACATTTAAAACACATTTTAAATTTTTAAAATTTTAAATTTATTATGTGGAATAGTGTTTTCAGAGTTATTTTTCTTTCTAGATTTCACTATCTGTGATTTTTTCATTGACAATGATATTTCACAGGTAATCACTGCTACTCTCGAATCTTTGAAACTGTTGCCAGTGATTTTTACAGTTATTTTCGCAATTGTTATTGATGTATTGTTAAAGTCAAATAAATAAGTAATATACTTGTTTGCTAAATGACGTAATTAATGAATAAAGGATCATAATTTTTTATAGAATAATAGCATTTAAATTTCAATTATTTCTCAGCAGGTAGACAATTTGTGGATAATTCATAAGTAAACAAGCAATTTATTTTATAAAGGAGAGTGAGATATTCATGATGGTAAAGGTTATTATATACACTCTTATTATGTTATTTACAAATCGTGATTATACAGGTATTGGACATTGAAACTGAAACACCTTCGCAAATAGCACTGGTTACCCCCAGGGCTGAATAGAACCTTCTGCTAGGTAATTAATCGTATGCATATCAATGAATCACGTGTCAGAGGTCTTGGTAGTCGCTCCAGTAGAAAAGTTCGATAGTAAGCTTCAAATTGTCTGTGCAGAGCGCTATAATGGGAGACATATCCGACTTCAAAAGAGGGCAGATTGTTGGGGCGCGTCTAGCAGGTGCATCTGTGTCCAAAACTGCCACACTTTGTGATGTCTCACGTGCTACAGTATCCAGAGTGATGTGTGCATATGAACAGGAAGGACGAACCACGTCCAGGAGGAGCAACTGCAGGGGAAAACGGAAGTTGTCGGAAAGAGACGTCAGGACATTGACCAGGATTGTTGCACGAAAGCGGAAAACCACCACAGCAGAAATCACCGCAGAAATGAATACACACCTCCAGGAACCTGTGTGCACGAAGACAATCCGTCGTTACCTGCATAAATCCAACATCCATGGCAGGGTTGCTATACCGAAGCCTTTCATCAGTAGTACAAATGCCTCCAAGCGGGTTCAGTGGTGCCGGACGCATAAAACCTGGACGTTGGATGACCTCAAACGCGTCATATTCTCGGATGAGTCCAGCTACACTGTCTTCCAAACAACAGGGAGGGTATTCGTCTGGAGGAGCCCCTCTGATGCCTACAACCCAGACTGCTTGGCACCCACAGTCAAACACGGAGGTGGATCAGTAATGGGTGGATCAGTAATGGTCTGGGGTGCAAACTGTGCAGGACCTCTACCGATCCTTCCCAAGACGTGTTGCTGCTGTGCTGGCTGCCCACGGTGCCCCAACACCTTATTAAATAAAGATTTTGGATTTCTACCAGGTGTTTCAGTTTCAATGTCCAATACCTGTAGAATATATATTTTGGTTATACCCATCAGAGTATGCCTACTTCGGCGCCACATTCGCTAATCATCATCACCGTTTGTCTAAGTCGCAGGAAAAAACAAGTCATGATTCCAGGTAAAAATCACTGATATCAGAAAGTAGAAGTCACAGTTATACCTGTGAGCATAAAATCACGAATTTACAAGGGGGCCGCACGGACTGTGATCAAGGATTTGGTTGAAATTTTAGGGGGTCAATCTACAACATTAATATACCTTGTGTGTAAAAGGAGTTGACTCAATGGCCTTTCGTTTCGGAAAAAAAAATAAAATGTTTTACGAAGTGGGAAGAAAGTTATACAACTTAACAGGGGTGGCTTAGTGGTTACTGCCAGGTTCTGCGGATTTACTGGTCCGGGTTTGATTCCTGTAGCATTGAAATTTTTTTCATTTTTTTCCCATTATTTTTTCCATTTTTATTTTTCATTTTTTTTTGTTTTTCGCCCTTATTTTTTGCTTGCACTTTGCATAATAACATTCACATACAATATTGTACAATATTTTCACGGATGGTCATTGGCGATCCGTGATTTGGTGGTGACGTTTGCGCATAGACCGTCGATAGTGCGAAGAGATCTTTATAGTTTCTTTTTTATTTCACACGTCACGGCAATGACCGCCAGTGGAAATATTGTGCAACGCATTTTGCATTTTGTTTGACCTGTGACGTTGCTTATGTATGTGGATGTTATTATATAAAGTGAAAACAAATAATAATGGCGAAAAATAAAAAAAAAAATTAGAAAAAATTGGAAAAATAATGGGAAATAAATGAAAAAATAATGGGAAAAAAATGAAGAAATATCAATACTAAAGGAATCGAACCCGGCCCGGTAAATTCACAGAACCTGATGTTAATAACTGCTCTACCGCTGTTAAGTTGTATACCTTTCTTCCCATTTGGCTTGTGTGGCATTACAATAATAAACGTAAAATATTTTTTTTTCTCTGAAATGAAAGGCCATTGAGTCAAATAGTTTTACACAGACGGTATACTAATGTAGATTGACCTCCTAAAATTTACACCAAATCCGTGATTACATGTCCGTGCGGTCCTCTTGTTAGTTCATCTCTACACGCTAAAGCGTTTTCCCATGCTGATACCTTGATAGAGTTTGAACGCCACTAGAGTATACGTCAGATGCTGTTTTTCGCGAATATATCGACTATTTGTTCATTTTATTAAATAAATAACAAAAATTTTCGAAATTAAATTATGCATATGCAATTATGCAGTTTTATTAAGTACCAAAAGTTGCTGTATGCTATAAGTGCGGGGAAACGTGCCTGTCTGTCTGTATCACTGTCCGTCCATAACTCGTCCGAGGCTATGAAAGATTATCAAAATGTGTTTTCGTCAGTGGATGAATATGGTTCATCGCACAAATCAGTCACAATTATTTCTAAATCGGTTCATTGGCACATGCACAAATGGTACCTCAATTTATCCGCCAAGCAATTTTCGATGGGAAGTACAGGGTGATTCAGTCAATTTCTGATCATTTCACTCGAATGACGTGCATTAGGGATAAACAATTGAAAGAATATGAGCGCCATATCGAATTTCTAAATAGTTGGAGTTTGTATTGTTGCAACGGCGCTGCATGAAAATCGTATTGTTGAAAAATGGCGCCCGCTTTATCAACAAATGCAAGGTTGTTGAATGGTATTTCGAGACAAAATCACCTGTAACCTTGCAAAGGAAGTTCCGGAAGGAGTAAAGTGTCGAGACGCACCAGGCAGGCAAGCAATCATGGATTTTGTCAAGCAATTTAGTGCCACTGGATGTGTTAAAGGCAAAAAAAAAAAAAAATGCGGGAGTGAAGCTCCTGTTCGAACGGCCGAAGTTGTCGAAAATGTTCGCACAAAATTAGTCGATTCCCCTACCAAAAAATCTGTTCGCCTGCGAGTCCTGACCTAAACCCATGTGATTTTTATCTCTGGGGGTTCCATAAAGACAGTGTGTTCACTACAGCACCAAGAACCCTAGGCCAGCTGCGACAAAGCATCGTCGACTGCTGCACCCTTGTGGATGCAGAAAATCCTGGATAGAGTTATGAACAACTTCACCATTCGGCTGCGAGCAGTTCAAAACATTCGTGGTGGCCACATTGAGCATATCATCAAGACTTTTCCACGGGAATAAAAACTCCGAACTGCCTAAAATATCATACTGAAATGCTAAGTTTGTAAACATTATTGGGTCAATACATCATAGTACTGAAATGGTCAGAAATTGACTGAATCACCCTGTATATTAAAGAATATATCAAACAAATCGTAATGACGGGATAGAAGCGGATATAAATTACTATTTTCGCCAATTAATAAATATGGCGCCGGGAATGAACCGTTTTATGAATGTGTCATGAATGAATATAACGTAAAATCATTGATAGTCGAAATTGGTTCCAAGGAACCTGGTTCATTGGAACTTTTAATGCTAAATTATGTCACGTAATATATCAAACAACTTGGAATGATGTGTCATGAATGAATATAACGTAAAATTAATGATAGTCGTAATTGGTTCAAAGACACCTGGTTAAGCGGAACCATTATTGTTCATTGGAACTTTCAATGCTAAAATATGGCATGTAATATATAAAACAACTTGGAATGATGTGCTTTGAATGAATATAAGGTAAAATTCATTATAATCCAAATTGGTTCAAAGGTACGTGGTTTAATGGATCATTATGGTCCGTTAGAAACTTACAATATTAACACAGGGCGGTTTAGAATATGGTTTCGCGAATGGTTTAGTTTAACCTTTCGGTACTTGGTTATGTCATTCCTTAACGTTTTATTTAATTATTTACTTAATCTTATAGTTTCGAAAATTTTGATGTCAGTTGCCCTTTAATAAATCTCTCCATTGAAAATTGCTAAGTGGGGTCGTGAAGGTACCATTTGTGCACGTGCTTTTGAACCGATTTAGATAATGTTTGTGATTGGTTCGTGCCAGGAACCATATTCATCGACTGACGTAAATAGATTTTGAAAATCTTTCATAGCCTTGAGGAGTTAGAGTTACGGACGGACAGACAGACGGACAGAGAAACAGACACGTTTCTCCACACTGACAGCATAAAGCACCTTTCGGTAATGATTATTCGATTGAAAAATGGAAGGAAAAAATTCTGCAACCCAGTCGGATTCGAACCAGGGAACCTCGACTATCATGGCCGACGCCTCTACCAATTGGGCTATCGCAGACACCACGGACAGCCAAGCTGTCTCCAGGTGTCTTAAAGACAACCAAGTTGTCACGGTTGAAAGCTCAATGGGAGACGGGAACCTGGCCCGCAGATCGAGAATTTCTCCACTCTAAACCATGAAAAAGTTGATGAACTCACAAGTAAATAATTATAATTATCAACTGGAGAGGCGTCGGCCATGATAGTGGTTCGAATCGGGGTCGCAGAATTTTTCCTTCCATTTTTCAATCGAAAAATCATTAAATATGCTTGGAGAGCATCTCCAGTTGATAATTATAATTATTCACCTTTTGGTACTTAATAATAATTCATATATACCGAAATGTCAGCGAAGTAATGAATGATTATTGGACAGAGAAGACGAAAACGTTTTCTGAGCATCTGAAACATCTGAACAACAGCTGTGTCTGTAAAGGGAAATTGTAGAATTACTGAAAACTTAATTATTTAACTTCTTGAGGTTTTTTTTATCCTAAAACTGTAAATATCCCGGGCAAAGCCGGGTGTCTCTGCTAGTAGTCTATATATATATATATAAAGAAGGGCGTTTATGGGTGTGTTTGTTTGTATCTTATACATATCTACTATTTAATTCCGGTCATTACTCTTCCGGCCTTCTTGGCAGAGTGAGCTGTTTTGGGACGTGAGGAACCGGGATGGCGCTACATCTATCGACGAGCTTCAATTAGATACAACGGCACTACAGTGAAAGTTTCCTTTTCATTTGGGTACAACATATAATTTTTCGTCATATAAAATATACTCGTTTTCTGATTCTAGATACTGCGAAAAGCTTGCACGTGGCATGTATGTGGTCCTATATTCGGTTTTAAGCACAGACGCGAGTAAAGAGACGTACCTTAAGCATAGACGCTGGGTTTACTCGATATATCGAGAGACTCGATACCTGTGCTTACACTTTTAGTGATTCAAAAGTTATTGTGCAGTAGTGCTTAAACAGTAAGTAGCTTAATCGACAAGTTTTGTGCAAGTGGAACTGTGCACCACAATCGGGCTGCCCCGCCACATTGGAAGAGAAAGTTGCTTTAGATCTAGGACAGAGTGTTGCAAATTCCCAATAAATCTCTGTGCCGACTCTCACAACAAGCAAACGTAACCAGCCGCTACACAGTAGCTTTTGAATCACCCTGTAATCATACTTCAGTTACTATAAGCCCTTATTCCGTATTACCGATCTACATGATTCTGAGGTTTTATCCGAAAAATTATATTTTTAAATACATTTTTAAATACATCTTTAAAATAGTATTTGAAATACGATTTACAAATACTGTACATTTAGTATTTAAAAATTACCCAACCTTTACATAGCAATATTCTTCTGAAGAAAATTAAGAGTTCATTATGGAAAACATTATCCTTCTTTAAACTCAAGCTCGAGCCAGTGCATCATAAAGAGATGAGTTTGTCTTGGCTTATTTCAGTCTCGTTTCATGACCTAGTTTTTCAAGCACAGGGATTCCTCATTTGCTAATTGAAACGTCAAAATTATTTATAAAATTAATTTTAAAAGATAAAATAGCAGTACACCTTTTATCTCTATGGGTTTCCCCTTGAAAAAAACTCCACCCTAGAGTGCCTATAAAGACACTCTACTCCACCCTAGAGTTCGTTATACAGGAAGTCTACTCCACCCGAGACTGAAGCACCCTGAGTGGCAGAAGCGTTCTACAAACATTTCTTTTTTGTAAAGTTTGAACTTGTTGTTTTACAGGCCCTGCTTTAGGTGAATAAAATATTTCAGTTTGGTTTAAAACTTTAAGATACAAATTCGGATGGTTCCCTTGGATATAAGAGAACAAAATAGAATCTTCCGACATACTTTATATAAGGGTCGTACAAATGAAAACAAAAATTTGTGTGAGGAAAAAAAAGACGACGTGTAAGATCGTAAGTTTTTGTTTTCAACAATTGCGAAACCCCACGTGCAATTTGAACAATAGGCTGCGAGTGTTGCATCACGTGAGAAAGAACGATAGCTAGCGCTTCCAAGCTCTGCGAGTGATCGTTTCGTCCAAACAACAAAACCCACGAAAAAATCAAAAGCAATCGCAAAGAGCACGGGGAAGGTGACGTTGACCATGTTTTATGATCGCAGAGGCCCGATTTTACTGGACTTTCTTGAAAAAGGCACCACAGTTAACGCAGCACGATATGGGGGAAAATTGAAGGCACTGCGTGCGGCCATCAAATGCAAGCGTCTTGCAGAAGGAGTGCTTCTTCTCCACGACAACGCGCGTCCTCACACCTCGAAAGCAACGGTAGGCCTCATCAAAAAGTTTAACTGGATAGCAATGCAGCATCCACCTTACAGCCCTGACTTATCCCCATGTGATTTTCACGTGTTTGGGGATCTCAAGAAACATCTGAAAAGCCGCAGGTTTCAGTCGGACGATGAAGTGAAGGAAGAGATTTTGGAACGGTTCCACACGAAACCATTACGAAAGATTTCTTCCATAAAGGAATTACACGCCTTGTTACACAGTGGGATAAATGTTTTAACGCATTTGCAGAGTAGTTTTAAATTCCTTGTATATACTTTGCATAAACTAAATAATTTTCGTTTTCATTTGTACGACCCTTATATATCTAAACAATCAGTAACTAAAAATTAAGTTTTCGCGGTATTGTATATCTTTTTCTTTATCTTCGATTACTTTCTATTAGTTAACATATATTTAAAATATTATTTATTAGCCTTAGTTTGATACGTTGCTAAAAACTTTCATAAAATGTACTGCATCATGGTATACATTATAAATCTTTAATTTGTTAAGTTTTATGCAGCCGAAATTAAAGCTTTACCTGATACTGGATATATGTTTAATTCGTCTATTTCTTTATTTTGTTTCAATTTTTTCCTCGAATTGAGACCCGAAGCTGTGTCAGCAGGAGCCTTCCACCAATTGAGAAATGCGGACTAATCAGCGACGAAGGTTATCTGCTCGGACTTCTTATCTCGCAAGGAATTCATTTAAACTTCATAGGGAAAACAAAAAAATTATATAGCAATACAAATTTTCAGGGCACAAATTTAAATCGGTATAATAGTCTATTAATTTCAAGGAAATGGGATCTAAGAGAAAAAATGCTTTTTTACATGTGTCAATAAAAACTACATAAAGCTTATAAGAAATGATTATAAATGAACCAATGGGTTTTGTATTTTCTATTATAATTCTTTAAAGCCAATTATCCTAAACTTTCCTAATCAGTAATAATTTCCGTCTCCAATTCGACGATTGCAATTGTCTCAAACAAGAATTTTAACAGCAAGTATGGAAAAATTATATAAATTTTTATATGTTAAATTATTTTTGTACGAATGTGGTTTTAAAATTTTCAAAATTTTAGAATTGGGTGCCTGAAGATATAAATCGTTAACCAGGATAAGATTAGCCATGCGTGTGTATTAATTATTCTATTATTAATTCAAACATGTGTGTAGTGCATCAAGATAATAAAAAATGGTAAACAAATAAACTATCATAAACAAAAGGAACAATTTATTGAAAAACATACATTTTGCAAGTATTTCTTTGCATTTGGTAAAATAATTATTAATTTTTTATTGCCATCATGGAAGAATGTTGCGTGAAAACATTCTTTTAAAGCGCTTTACACTTTAGTTCACTTTTGCCTGGCATTTTTTTAAGATAAGGGCCGTCCATAATTAACGTTTCTCAAACTTGAGTCGTCTTTAACTTCCACTAATTTTTGTTACGCACCTGTAAACATATGTCAAGACCCCCCGTCGATGGTTATGTAATTTTGCTCTCGAACTACTCTCCTCCGGAAGTTTTTTCAAAAATTGTATAATTTTCAAAGGGCTTATTTTATTAGAAAATGAGCAAAGGTATCGAGGCAAATTAAACTTTTGAATATTTTCTGATCAAAACATTTTACTTTATGATTAAGAATTTCATGTAATAATGTGGCAAGACAGAAATAATATTTTTATATATGAATAAAATCTTATAAACATTCCAAGTAGGAGCTTTAGCAGTGAAGCAGAAATACATTTATACATTTATTAAAAAGAAATTAACTCC
>JAHWFO010065173.1:11411-22569 GCA_023313115.1 Rhysida immarginata
AAATGTAAAAAACTTCGTATCTTCTTTCCTTTTTCATCGTTTCCGAAAGTATGATATATAACATGCCATATGTTGTCATTGTTCTAAGGACCAAGTGATTGCCACCCCTGCAAATCCGACCCCCCTGGAACAATTGGGCCTAAACTTCTAAGTACTGTATATCTTGCCTAGAGGAATCTGGATACCGAATTTCACGCCTTTACGTACCTAAATAGCACACAGATATGTTGCCCTCCCTGAATTCCACCCCCGTAATTCCGACTCCATTGTACCAATCAAAACCAAATTAAATAGTACAGATGGGCATGCACATAGTAAGCTACATTCCGAATTTCAACCTTCTAAAAAAAATGTAGATATTATGAAGGGGTACACAGTTAAGACATTATAGAACCAATAAGTAGCTCCATTCTTTCGCTACTTAATACTATAGATTATGAGCACTTGAGCAATCGTGCGTCGACAAAGCGATTTCACGTGCGCGCGCCGATGTCAGTAATGCTTAAAAGATAAACAGAAAGTAACAATGTATTCCTTCTTGACAAATCGATTGTTATATGACATACCATTATCTTTGTATTCTTTAGACTCACTGTTTAAGCACGTGAATTCGACTTGAAGGGATCCACGAAAAATTCTGAAAAGTTGAAACGGTCGAGCTAAGACTTTGATGGTCATGTGTCTGAAAACAGAATTTGAAAGAGTTAATTCGTTTATAAGTTATCGTGCAAACGGCGGACGGCCGGACGGCCGGATAAACGTACAGACCAAGGGCGCATTCTAATAAGTAGCTTTTATGCTAAAGCTCCTAATAAATGAGTTATTCATCCTCCCATAATGGTTAGAAGATGGTTTTCTAATGACATATGGAAAAATATAAAAACAAAAAATTTCTCAGAGCAACGGTTTGAAAAGATACAGACATTCCAAAGTTTCAGGTGACCAAAAAAATTCTGCCACTTTTGCAAATAAAGAACAAAGACACAGATGTGTGGTGAAAAAGACTTTCATTATCGAAATAGTCACCATTATATTCGAAAACCTATTTCCAACGTGAGAAAAACTAATGTACAGGGTTGGGACACATTAATATGACCACCTGCTAGTATCCGGAATATCCACCGTTGGCGCCAAGCACAGCAGCCGTGGCAGAGAGTCAATAAGTCTTCGGAAAGTGATCGCAGGTATCGGGGACCATTGGGCGATCAGTGCATCCCGTAATTCAATCACCGTGCGTGGTGGAGGGTCCAGCTTGCGGACATGGCAATCGGAGATGGTCCACAAATGTTCAATAGGGTTGAGGTTCGGGGAGTTTGGTGGCTATGGGAGTAGCTTGAATTCATCCTGATGCTCCTCGAACCAGTCGTGGACAATTTTGGCGGTATGGCAGGGAGCATTGTCCTGTTGAAAGGTGCCATCACCCTGAGAAAACACTGTCGACATGAAGGGGTGTACCTGGTGTGCGACGATCGTCAGGTAACGAACAGCATTCAGTGGACTCAGACCGTACCACGAAAACATCCCCCAAACAGTCACACCTCCCCCACCAGCCTGTCGTCTGCCAACGATGGTGTCAGGATGCCTGTTCTCAGATGCTTCCCGGCGAATTGTCCATCGTCCGTCCACTCTGTTCAGCAGAAACCGCGACTCGCCAGAGAATGCAACCCTTTGCCGTTTTCGGCGATGCACAGGCGTCAACATGGGTGCTTTTACCATACGCCTGCTCCGGAGCCCCAAACTCAAGAGGGATCGTCGCACTGTCTTGGTACTGACACGCCTAGTGGCCCCATTGTTCATTTGCTGTGTCAGTTGCTCAACAGTGGCACGCCGATTGGTCTTCGCCAGGCGTCGTAACCGACGTTCGACTCTAGGATCGATGGCCCGTGGGGCCATCAGTTACCTCTTCGATTGCTCGAAACTGTCTGGTTCGTCCAGTCGGGGTACATTTTCACAACGGCAGCCCTAGAGCAGTTCACAAAGGTGGCCGTTTCTGAAATGCTGCTGTCCTTGGCCCGATAGCCAGTGATCATCCCCTTTTGGAGGTCCGACAGGTCACTTGCTCTGCCCATGACGGCGACAATTGCTGTGTTAACGGATGCTACTACACGTCTGCTGTTGTCAGCTTTTAATGATATGCAATGATTTTTCATCTGCATACCATGGGACGTTCCAACATGTACGAGGAGAGGTGGTCATATTAATATGTCCCGACTCTGTCATACCATATTCCTGAAATGTCTTCTTTTAGAGGCAAATAAAAGGTCCACCTCGGATTTCATCACGAAACAGACTAATTTGCATGTGAATGCCCAGAGCAGACAGCAAGTGATAATAGCTTCGTAAAATATCTTAGGAATAAGATGGATGCGGAAACAGTTGCCATTCTAAAGTGGTAATCATAATGTATGGTCTGGCTTATCCTGCAAAAACGGCACTTTTTTCCTGCTCAAGAGTGTATTTTCCGGCTGTTGGCGATACAAAAAATTCTGCACACCTTCAAGTTGCCGAGATTAGACGGCGGTAGTAATGATTTGGCCTTGTGGAGGGAATGTTTACCACAGAGATATTATTAAATATGCTGAAAGCGGGGTAACAGATAGCCCCACCATACGTCGCTGTCTTACCTAGCCAATTCGTGTAATGACCGAAGGTTTTGCTTTCAGTGTTTCGAATTCAGACTAATGAATCCTATTGTATTGGAAGAAACTCTTTTCCATTAAAAATATTTTATTATTCACAATTTAATTCATAATTTATTATTTTGGAACACTGAGGAATCAATTAAATGAACATTTAGTTCTTTAAATCTTTTTGAAGTCTTCATCTTTATAATTAGCAAAAGCAACGGCGTTGCCCGGAATAATTACAGTTATAGGTAAAAAGAACAACCTGAAGAAGTTAAATAATAACTCAAATTGTTGTTCAGTGATTCTACAATTGTCTATTATAGACGAAGCTCTCGTTGTTCAGAATTTTCTGAAGTCCAGATAACTTTTTGTCTTCTCTGACCATTCATTTCCTCAGTTGCATTTAGATAGATATGAACTAATATGTATTCTTCGAACGATTAATAAACAGCACAATACAGGTTGCTTGATGTTTTGGAGAATTGATATATGCCTTCTTATCGGTTATGTCGTAAAAAGTCGCCCTAGACCGACGGCGTCTTATATACTCAACCCACTGGAAGGGGAAGCTGCCGTCGCGTCTGGAAGGTTCTACACTGTTCGAGGGCTCCAGACACACAAATTGTCTGAACTATTCTTAGCGAGCTCATGGACTACACTTATATCTCTTTGCCTCCTCGGAAAAAACTGCCCTATGTATATGGTGCTATAATACTTATTTCATGCTCGTTTTAAATAATTCTTGGAAAGGAATGACATTGAGAAAAACGTGACGTCAGATATCAAGAGGATTCCGTCTGAGAACTTTAGAAACTGTTTCACAAACTTGTACAAGTGCACTCAAAAATATATTGTTTCTGGTGGAGATTAATTTGAATCATACTAAAAAAAAATTTTCCATGGCAACAGAACATTCTATCTTGAAAATATTGTTGCATCATCACCGCATCGGTTTTCATGCCAACAATATTTCCCCGGCGTTGAGGCGGAAATATATGGCAACAATAACTTCGACGAAACAACTAACTCTCTTCTTGGGTGGCAGTGGCTGTACATGATCGTTTGTGTCTGCGTGCTCTCCAATCCCAACAATCTGAGTGAGGTTATTCATTACCTGGTAATCTGTTGTTCCAATCGCACTCTCCTCTCGATGTCTTGAAGCAAAACTTGGGCATTCATCACTTTGCGTGATCTAGCAGTCCCCGTTTCTTCTGTTGACATGCTCACAAAAGAGCACGAAGCAAAAGGACGACTTCTTTTGTCGCCATTCCACCCTTTCTCAATAGTTTGCTAACTCTCCACTATCTCCAGTTAGAGCTCATTTATAAATATTTTCAAGAAAATGTTAAGTTCTAAGAACTATCAATTATAAGAAAAGCCCGAACAATGGGTATTCTATGCACTGTTACAAATGGAACTTTATTTATAAAGCACAAGCTTTGCTTTGCATTGTTCGTCATGAGATATATATTGCCGGTCCATGCATAGTGTTGGTGAATGCGTGTTGATACCATTGTCGATATCCATTGTTGCACAAACTCTGCCTTGCATTGTTGGCTATGAGATACCTACGTGTCTTCTTATCTCTGTATATAAAGAAGAGTGTTTGTGGGTTTTTGGGTGGGTGTGTTTACTTCTTATACAAATCTACATTTTTATTCCGATCTTGATGAAATTTTGCACACTTGATCTTCAAAACATGAGGAAAGTCACTGTCTACCTCAGATTTCGAAAAAATAATAATTATCGATAATAAATCGATATTCATGATGATGTCAGAGCATGTTAATAAGAAGTATGTCATGACCAACAATGCCGGGCAAAGTTTGTGCAACAATGCTTATCAACAATGGTATCAACAACACGCAATTCACAAACACTGCGCACGGAAAAGCAATATATATGCAAAGGTACCCAGCGTTGCCCGGGATAATTACACTTGTAGGTAAACAGAACAATCTCAAAAAATTAAAATAATTTTTGAAATATCTTAAAAATAAACACATGAAAATGCTTAGAATTAATACAGTAAAAATTCTTAATGAAAATTCGAAAAAAAGATTTTAAAGGCTCACAATGGATGGGCCTCTCCAGTAATTTCTTACTCACGTAATCTTACTTCAGATGTACACTTGATGTTGTTGCAATTTCCACTCTTCTCTCGATGTGTTGAAGCAAAACTTGGCCATTCATCACTTTGTGTAGTCTAGCGGTCGCCGATTGTTCTATTTACTTGCTTCCGATTTGCTCAATACAGCACGGAGCTAAAGGAGTGCTTCCTCTGTCGTCTTTCCATTCTTTCTCAATAGTCTGCTAACTCTTCATTATCTCCAGTTACTGATCATTTTTAAAGCGCCGTTCATGTTCACCAGATGGCCTCTTGTCTGCCCGTATGACTACTTTTGTACTCGCTTGTAGGCATCCTTTCTAATGCTGTTTTAAAGTTTTTAACCATTTGGTTGTGCGAAAGAACTAGTCTCTGCAGACTTAAAACGATGTCTTGTCGCACGCCAGACATATTGGCACATCGTTGATCAGCCTCTAATATTTCATCGCCCATGAAGTAAACTTGAAGAAATTTTGGATTTTTACCTGGAAGGGGAAGAAGTGATCCAACTTTGTGGCAAATTTGACCCTGAACCTTAAATGAGTCCACCTTCCTGCACTATTGATGACGTGCCAAACGATGTTATTTGGAAGCTTGAATTATATGCCCTTATATTTTTTTAGGATATGTTTGGAATCTGCTGTGTTACCATATAAGTAAGATAACAGTGGTTCTGAAGGCTCTTTAAGTGGCTGCAGCTTCACTTTTCAATTAGAGGAACATATTCCTGGTGGTTCCCATTATATTTCTTTGCCTGGCAATGGTTACATACGACATCCATCCTTCCTATTAGGACTTTAGGGTGATTACACTAATCGTATTCAGAATTGTAATTAAATGCCTCTAATTTTAAATCAGAATGTCGATTCGCCACCCTTAATTCTTCCGTTCTACGTCGAATTCCTTGTACACGTAGCTCTCTTTACGAAGTTTCCCTTGCCTTTGACGTTGCAGCTCGCATACGTTCCTGCTGTAAACAAAGCTCTCTTTCCTCCGAAGTTTCCCTTGCCCTTGACGTTGCAGCTCGCATACGCTCTTGCTGCAGACGAAGCTCCCGTTGTTCAGGTGTCTCTGACGCCCGGACAGTTTTTTGGTCTTTCTTTCTTTTGCTGGCATTACGATAGGTATGAATTAATATGTTTCCTTCGAAAGATTATTAAATAGCACAACACCGAGAAATCGTATGCTTTTTTGGTTTGATGATTCGAGTTGGTGTATATTTTAGGTTATGCATTGCTCAAACGTGACAAACACACACACACACATACACACACATACACAAAGAAACACACACGCTTTTCCCAACCGTCTGAACGCTTGTTAGGGAGCTGAAGGATGACTGTGTACCTACTTTGCCTCATCGAGAGAGACTGCCCTATCTATATCGTCTATTATATCCATTTCTTGTTCATTGTTAATAATTCTTGGAAACGAATGTTCTGTCATTGCATCATCGTTTTATGTCTATTGTTATAATTCTTGGAAACGAACTTTCTATCATTGCATCATTTTGTGCTCATTGTTATTGGTGAATTGCGCATTGAGACCATTGTTGATGCGAACACGACGGGCCTATTGTTGCACAAACTTTGCCCTGCATTGTTGGTCATGAGATATCTGTTGCTGGTCCGAGCGTAGTGCGAATTGCGTGTTGCCACCATTGTTGATACATATTGTTGCACAAACTTTTATTTGCATTGTTGGTCATGAGATATATATTGTTGGTCCGTGCAGTGTGTTTGTGAATTGCGTGTTGATACCATTGTTGATACTTATTGTTTCAAAAACTTTGTCTTGCATTGTTTGTCATGAGATATTTCTCATTAATATGCCCTGCTATCTCCATGAATATCGATTGTTTTAACGATAATTATTATTTTTACGAAATCTGAGGTAGACAGTGACCTTCCTCATGGTTCGAAGGTCAGGTATGCAAAATTTCATCAGGATCGGAATAAAGCTGTAGATTTGCATAAAAAACAAACAAACAAACAAACCCACTGTCATGAATAAAATTGTGTTAGCGAGAGGAATCACGCAGTGGAATAAATGCATTCATGAACATAAGGCGTTTAACAAGAAACATAACAAGTTTATTGTAAATAAGCTACAAGGACAAAACTTATACGAGAATAAAAAAATAAAATCTTAAGCCTAAAGAAAACACAATAACAGTAAGCTAAAAACTTCCAAAACTTACTAAGAAATCAAACAGGCACATCCCATGAAAATTTTACATGACGTAAATTACATTACATTTCTATCATTGAAAAGTGAAGCACTGATTCATTCAGAATATAAATAAAATTGATGCAGTTGATTACAAACAAACATTTAACATTTCAAAAAGGTTGAAACAAAACGTGACGAATCTTAATCCTAAATAACTTCAGTAATACGCATCAACTAGGAAACGATAGGATAAGCTCTCCTCTTTGACGTCGCCTTAAGTCAGGCGTGAAAAGGAAGCAATTAAGCAAATAAAAATAAACAAACTAATGCAATAAACTTAACTTCACTAGTTCACATTAATCACAGTTCAAAAGTCGCAATTAGATAAAGTCACCGTCCGACAAGAAACAAATAACTAAGGACACAGTTCCGTAGTACACAATAAATAAAGTCACATATCGGTAGGACTAAGTTCTTATTGTCAAAATTCGGGAAGGATAATTAATTAGGAACACAGTTCCAAATGTAGTCCGGGTCGGCCAAAGGATTATACTGTTAACAAAGACAAACAGAATGTCAAAAATTAACACAATAATATGAATAAAGCTATTGTAAATTTCCTCCGCACCGAACCCGTTGCCGAAGACGGTTGGCGAGAACTGAGGCGAGTAATGGCCAACTTAATTCATACAGCTTGGAAAACATTACTGCCTTCTACACACGAGCACAAAGCCCATAACGTCCCAGAAGAACGCAGATAAACCGCACGGCCATAACCCTTGCACTACGGAGGAGTAGCGGAGCTCGTAGTAACGAAGCTCCGGGAAAACGGCGCAAATCTGCTGAGCGTACGAGCCCACATAAAGTCTCGCACTTACCAGGAATATGATGCCTGTCGAGATGGCCCTCCGTGGAAGCCTCGCAATACGGGTGGATCCTGCTGGCTCAAGAAGCTCGGCAATACGGCTGCCCGGTTCCCACGCCGACGACTTTGCTATAGCGGAGGTCGCTCCAGCCGCCGCGCTCGACGACGCACGAAGCTCGTCGTCCTTGTCAGCCGCCGTTTTGCCGCCGTTGCTTGGGCGCGTCCCTGCTCCACGCTCTCGGACGAGAAACCACTTTCAAACCTTGAAATTGTATTTACTGCTCTCCATGGGTCCTTCGCTCGTGTCCTCCTTGTAGCGTGTCTCCAACCAAATTCCTGCCCACGATCTCGTCCGTCGTCTCTTTTCAAATCGCCTCTCGAGCTCCCATTCGTCCTCTCCTGATGACGATCCTCTTGACGTTTGTCACGACGGGTTTTACGTCGCTCCTTCCTCCTCTCAGACGAATAGAAAACCCGAGAGGGAAAACGCTTAATTCCGTCACCGGAATTCGAATTGATGACGGAATTCCGTGACACCCACAAACAAACATCCTTCTTTATATATATACTATATATATATACTAGCAGAGGACCCGGCGTTGCCCGGGATAATTACACAGTAGGTAAACAGAACAATCTCAAGAAGTTAAATAAACTGATGTGTTTTTTGAAAATAAACTGCAACAGGTTTTGCACTGCTAAAACGTACCAAAGACAAAAGCACACACACACACAAAGAAACATATACACACTTTTCCCAATCGTCTGACCGCTTGTTAAGGACCTGAAGGCAGACACGTGTATCTCCTTTGCCTCATCGAGAGAGACTGACCTATCTGTATCGTCTATTATATCCATTTCCTGTTCATTGTTACTAATTCTTGGAAACGAATGTTCTGTCATTGCACTATCATTTTATGTTAATTGTTATAATTCTTTGAATAGAACTTTCTATCATTGAATCATCATTTTATGATCATTCTTATAATTCCTGGAAACGAATTTCTGTCATTGCATCATCATTTTATGTTCAATGCTATAAATCTTTGAAATGAACTTTCTATCATTGCATCATCATTTTGTGCTCATTGTTATTGGTGAATTGCGTGTTGATACCATTGTAGATACCTGTTGTTGCACAAACTTTGCCTTTCATTGTTGGTCATGAGATATTTCTCATTAATATGCCTTGCCATAACCATGAATATCGATTTTTTATCAATAATTATTATTTTTCCGAAATCTAAGGTAGACAGTGACCTTCCTCATGCTTTGAAGGTCAAGTATGCAAAATTTCATCAAGATCGGAATAAAACTGTAGATTTGCATAAGAAACAACCAAACCCACAATCAAACAAACAAACAAACAAACAAACAAACAGACTCACAAACATCCTTCTTTATATATACATGTACAGAAAGAAGAAGACTAGCAGAGAACCCGGCGTTGTCCGGGATAATTACGCTTGTAGGTAAACAGAACAACCTCAAAAAGCTAAATTAAACCTCCAAATTGGTTAAATAATAACTGAATCACTACAATATACAGGGAAGGGACTATCCATTCTAAGAAAAATCCGAACGAAAGGAATTTACCTCTTCACTGAAAAAATTCATTCTAGATGTACCGGGACTTGATTTACCG
This sequence comes from Rhysida immarginata, assembly GCA_023313115.1. Lineage (NCBI taxonomy): Eukaryota > Metazoa > Arthropoda > Chilopoda > Scolopendromorpha > Scolopendridae > Rhysida > Rhysida immarginata. The sequence continues at coordinate 20,828 of JAHWFO010065173.1, forward strand.
AAAAAAAATTTGGATGGACCTCTCCAAGCATGCTTTCTAGTCTGTATAACTTTTTACTCACGTAATCTTACTTTAGATGTACACTTGATGTTGTTGCAATTTCCTTTCTTCTTTCGATGTCTGAAGCAAAAATTGGCCATTCATCACTTTGTGTAGTCTAGCAGTCGCCGATTCTCCCATTTACCTGCTTACCATTTGCTCAATACAGCACGGAGCTAAAGGAGTGCTTCCTCGATCGTCTTTCACTCTTTCTCAATAGTCTGCTAACTCATTATCTCCAGTTACTGATCATTTTTAATGATTTTCAAGAAAATGGTAAGTACTAAGAATTCTCTTTTCTAAGAAAAGCCTGAATAACAGGAATTCTATGCATTGAATTCTATATTGCACAAACTTTGCCTTGCATTGTTGATCATGAGACATCTGTTGTTAATCCTCGCATAGTGTTGGTGCATTGATTCTTGACACCATTGTTGATACATATTGTTGCACAAACTTTTATTTGCATTGTTGGTCATGAGATATATATTGTTGGTCCGTGCAGTGTGTTTGTGAATTGCGTGTTGATACCATTGTTGATACTTATTGTTTCAAAAACTTTGTCTTGCATTGTTTGTCATGAGATATTTCTCATTAATATGCCCTGCTATCTCCATGAATATCGATTTTTATCAATAATTATTATTTTTTCGAAATCTGAGGTAGACAGTGACCTTCCTCATGCTTTGAAGGTCATGTATGCGAAATTTTATCAAGATCAGAATAAAACTGTAGATTTGTATAAAAAACAAACAAACCAACCCACAAACAAACAAACATCCTTCTTTATGTAGACAAAAACAGAAAAACTCATTAGAAACCTTTCACTTTACCCACTCGATAAAGGGCAGGGGATGAGATTTTTTCACTGGGTTTTTTGCTAAACCCACATTTTACATAATGCTCTACAACTTTCTATGTAACACTTGGGGTCTAACACCTATCCCTACAAAATAAAAATTTTCAAAATTTACCCCTTCACTCCCAGGGACACGAAATGTCTTTATTCTGAATTAGGGGACATTAAAACCAAATAATCAATATTCATTTTCCCCAATCTGTTCCCCTTGAGTCGTTATCTATCTATATATATAAAGAAGGATGTTTGTGGGTCTGTGCGTCTGTGGGTCTGTGGGTGGGTTTGTGGGTGGGTCTGTGGGTCTGTGTGTACGTTTTTTATACAAATCTACAGTTTTATTCCGATCTTGATGAAATTTCGCATACATGACCTTCAAAGCATGAGGAAGGTCACTGTCTACTTCAGATTTCGAAAAAATAATAATTATTGATAAAAAATCGATATTCATGGTTATGGCAGGGCATATTAATGAGAAATATCGCATGACTAACAATGCAAGACAAAGTTTTTGCAACAATGGTATCAACACGCAATTCACAAACACTCTGCACGGACCAACATAATATATATCTCATGACCAACAATGCAAATAAAAGTTTGTGCAACAATAGGTATCAACAATGGTTTCAACACGCAATTCACCAATAACAATGAGCTCAAAATGATGATGCAATGATAAAGCAATCCTTTCCAAGAATTATAACAATGAACATAAAATGATGATGCAATATGGATAAGTTTCAATTTGTAACAATGCATAGAATTCCTGTTATTCAGGCTTTTCTTAGAAAAGAGAGTTCTTAGTACTTAACAATTTCTTGAAAATCTTTAAAAATGATCAGTA
>JAHWFO010065173.1:22969-70066 GCA_023313115.1 Rhysida immarginata
TGAGGTGCTCCTGGGCTGCTGAATGATGGAAGCAATTGTTTCCGAAAAGTACTTCCAGTATCAGGTTGTTGGTTTTCAATCTATTATCGTTGTGGTTAAAGAGTTTTTTATTAGTTCTAAGTTTACCAATGGGGAATAAGATTAAAAATGTGCAGCATGGCATCCCTTATGCGCGTTATTGTTGAAATAGCATTAAAAGAAATTTCATTATTACCTTATGGGTAAACGAGCAAAAACAATGCTGCTAGCTAAAGAATCATGGCTGCCGCGAGAAAGTGAGAAATACAATAAGAAACTAAACATCGAACGGCAGGGTAGGAGTAAATTGCAGAGCATTGGAATGAAAATGATAAATGGAAGTTGAACGCCATGCTGCAGATTAGTGAGGACGTGGAGGAACAGAAGGAGGGACGACTGGTCAAGCCAGAAGCTGGTACTGGTCTGTCTGAAATAAAAAAAAGCAGTAACCCCGAAAAGAAAATCAAAAATAGTGGGACACACATCCTCGTGATCTCGAAATTTATTCGCGAGGGACAACTAGCTGGAGACGCTGATAATCACGTGGAGATTTTTTAATTAATATCTATTAAAACAATATATACTCAACAATCACTGTCTGCAAAACAGTAAAAAAAACTTAAAGAATAGAAAAAATAGAATAATTAATTACAAATAAAATTATATCTATTTTTATATAAAAAATCTGAGTTTTCCCGAACAATGCCCCCGGTAATTTTCTTGAACACAAAAAAAAATGACGGTCATTTGTACAGATAGAAGTTTAGGTACTGACGTTACATATACAGATTCAAAAAAATTGTCTAAATTACAATAAACAAAAAAACATTTATGCCTTTATTATTTCCTTTCATTTTTGTGTGTGCACACAGTATGTTTTGGCTTTTTAGCAAAAGAAGACAAAAAAATATATTTTGCATTTTGGTATACCATAATTAAAATGTATATTATACGTACAATACGTTAATAAATGTAAAAAAAATACATATCATGTAGTAAAAAAACAATGTGGTTACTGTCTTCACGTAAGGTAAGAACAAGCCCAAAAAATATCCTTTTGTGATTTTAAGGCTAAAGTCATTTAACAAAAAATATTGCGTTTAGAACCCCTCTTATCATGCGAAGTAAATAACGTTGCAATTATGAAGTTTAAAGGAACAAGTAAATACCCTCGTGTAGACCAGCAAACCAATGAGTTAAGTAATTTAATATAAATAATTACTTATCCTGCTCAGATAAGGATAACAAATCCAGGAATCTGCGTAAAGCAGGGGCAGGTAAAGGTTTAGTTAGTGCGTCTGCCGGGATGTTGGAGGAAGAACAGTAGGTAAGAAACACATTCTGAAGATTAATTTCTCGTGCGATGAAATTATGCAATCTCAAGAGGTGTCTTGTCCTACTCTTCGATTCTAATGATCCCAGACATGCTATGGCAGACGTTGAGTCAGTATAAATGATTGTGTAGAAAGAAACAAACTCCCCTTGTCCTAACTCGGTTATGAGGCCCCAAAGACATTTCAGTGATTTCACGCATTCGTTTATAGCAAATATTTCGACTTCGCAGCCGCTCAGGGAGACTAAAAGTTGCTTCTTAGAAGACCAGGTAATGGTATTTTCCCCATTTTGATCAAAATTCCAGAGTATCCTTTACTCTGTGGGGTGACACACCAGCTAGCGTCAGCGAATGCGCACAAAAGAACCGTAGATGGGGTAAAAACGAGTGATGTGTCGCATGTGTGTTTAAGATAAGAAGCGACGCCCTTAAGAGCGGTCATATGCAAAAGTGTAGGCGATTTAGCATATGTTGACAGCCTAATAATTTCAAAAGCTATATCCGGCCGCGTGCAAGTCATTACATACATTAAGGAACCGAGAACAGATTGGTAATTGGTAGAATCGACCGGTTGTGAATCCGCAGTATCATCAAGGTTCACATGAGGGCTTAGTGGCATGGTCTTTGGTTTGATGTCTTGTAGGCCATAATCATGCAGGATTTGTTTGATATAATGTGGCTGTGACAGATGAATTGAACCGTTCACTTGTGACACATTCATACCTAGCAGAGGCTTTACCACTCCTAACTTCACGAGGTCGAATTCTTGTTTCACTTTGTCCATGATGGAGGCTAGGATGGAGATATTTGTTGTTGCTGCCACGATGTTATCCACGTAGACTAATAAGGGAATGGTGCACCGAGTTGGTGTAGTAGAAAAAACAATCGTCTGCTCTGGATGGAGGGAATTTTAATCGGGTAAGAAGCTGACACAAATTTACGTACCAGCATCTTCCACTTTGTTTGAGTCCGTAAAGTGATTTACACAATTTGCAGACGTGATTAATTGGCGTTGATAATCCCTTGGGTGGCGATAGATATATTATGTGGTCTATCGGTGCGTGAAGATATGCACATTTGACGTCATACTGGCGCAGTGACATCCCTGTATTTGCAGCTATGGCAAACAGTAAGCGGAGGGATTCCATTCTGATGACAGGTGAGAAAGTTAACTCATACTGTCTCCCGTAGACTTGTGACGAGCCGATAGCCACCAACCTTGCCATGAATCTGGACACCGAACCATCAGGATTGTATTTGATGCGGTAGAACCATTTGCTCTTTAAAAATTTGACATTTGGTGGTGGAAGCTCTAAATCCCAGACATGTTGAAGCATGAGTGAATTCAATTTATCTTGCATGGATGAGCTGGCTGATGCTTCTGTAAGGAGAGAGATCTTTTCTTGGACAAATTTGACTAGTTTCGAGAAAGATTAAACGTGGCTCGTTAAAAGACTTTTATTTTGGTTAAAAAATTCCGATATTTATTTATAAAATACAAAAATTCTGTAAAAAAAGAATGTTCTATACAATATGATTTAATTCAGGAATAGGCATTGCGATCTCAATTACAAAAGAAAATATTTCTCGGAATAAAATAAAGAAATACCCTAATATACGTTAAATACAGCAAAACACTGTAACGAGAAATATTAATCTCTACATTGAGCGAATTGAGAATAAATATTAAAAAAAATTGAGATAGACCAATTCCTTATAAAGAATCAGGAAAAGAAATTCAAAATTCCCATTTAATGTCTAAAGAAAGACTGCGGAATAATTATTAATTATTAACAGGGAATAAGATTGAAAATGTGCAGCATGGCGTCCCTTATGCGCGTTATTGTTCAAATAGCATTAAAAGAAATTTCATTATTACTTTATGGGTAAACCCGCAAAAACAATGCTGCTAGGTAAAGAATCATGGCTGCCGCGAAAGTGAGAAATTCAATAAGAAACTAAACATCGAACGGCAGAGTAGGAGTAATTTGCAGAGCATTGGAATGAAAATGATAAATGGAAGTTGAACGCCATGCTGCAGATTAGTGAGGATGTGGAGGAACAGAAGGAGGGACGACTGGTCAAGCCAGAAGGTTGGTACTGGTCTGTCTGAAATAAAAAAAAAACAGTAACCCCGAAAAGAAAATCAAAAATAGTGGGACACATATCCTCGTGATCTAGAAAATTATTTGCGAGGGACAAGTAGCTGGAGACAGTGATAATCACGTGGAGATTTTTTATTTAATATCTATTAAAACAATATATACTCAACAATCAGTGTCTGCAAAACAGTAAAAAAAAATTTAAAGAATAGAAAAAATAGAATAAATAATTACAAATAAAATTATATCTATTTTTACATAAAAAATCCGAGTTTTCCCGAACAAAGCCCCCTGTAGTTTTATTAACACAAAAAAATGACGGTCATTTGTACAGATAGAAGTTTAGGTACTGACGTTACATATACAGATTGTTACAAAAATGGAAGTCGAAGCGCCGTAAAAGTCCGAAACCGAAAGTTCCCGGTACGCTTCGCGGCGGAGCTTCAGCGCGAGACTTGAAGGAGAGAGACAGAAGGGAAAGTGGCAAGACAACGAGAGCGACGGACGGTAACAAGCGTAGCGTTCGGAGGGGCAGTAGCCAACGTCCATGGCATCGTTCCCGAGGCACTGAAGGGAATTCGACGGCTACGAACGTCGGGGGAGTCGGCATTGGACGGAACACACGGCGGGAGCCGAGAAACGAGAGCTCAGCGGAACGGATATCGCTCGAGCAGCTTACGGCGAGCGAGCCAGCGAGCGGCGGCGACCAGGCTAAAGATTCCCGAGCGCACACGGCCGAATGCATATTGAATGCATCGTTTATGTTTCCGTCCACGATACGAACCAGCCACTGTTTCAGTTTGACGAGGATTGAATTAGATACATGGACAGAGCAGAGCCACGTCGAAGAAGGACTGCATGTATTGGAACTGACAAAATACAAAGTAGAAGGTATTTTTCCTTTAAGCGTCTATGCTTATTTACGGGACGGAGTTGGGCGAGTAATTGAAAGAGGCGGCAGCTATTTCAAGCGCCGTTAAATTACCGAGAAATACGATTTATTCAATAGTATTTGTCTGCGTGAATCCTCCCGGGGTTTTTGCTTTAAGCATTTTTACTAGCATGGCAACTCTGACTCTGTTGGTGTTAATTCTCCCATTAAAGTTTTTGTGAACATTTACGGAGTAACGTTTGTCATTTTAACTAGCGTTCTTCGTTTTCTTTACTTCCTGATATTAGAGAACGTCTTTACCTGGTTATGGTGTTTGAAGCTATTAGCTAATCTCCATTCAACGAATTATTCATGTTAAGTTTTAATTCAGACTTTTTGGACTCTCATTTTGCCAGCGCTACGTGGTGCGAGTCACATAGTGATGTACACTATTTCAACTAGAGTTTTTGTAATCCAGGCGGTCTAATGCGAAGGGTATTAGAACACGAACTTTTAGAGCACATAGACTGTGTCGTTTAACTAAATAAATGAATGTGCTATTGTTCTAGGCTTAAGGTTTCTTTGTTAAGCCGACATCCATTTATGAAACAGGATTTAGAGTTTACCTTTAATTCTCTGTGGCCTGTATTTCTTTCAAGCCAGGTTTAATTTGTTGGATTTATTTTTCTAAACATTTATCCTTTATTGTGCGTATGTAGCTTTTTGTAATTGTAATACTTACATAAATTTTTATCGCACGTTGCCCATGAGTGGCCATTGTTACCCTTTCAAGAAAAGGATGAATTGTCAATAGTATAAGTAGTTGATATTTATTTTTGAACTATTTTTCATCTGTAGATTAAGCTTCTCTTCTCGTAACGTTATTACCGAGCAGTTTATCGTTCAGCTACTCAGCAGTTGGGTTTAGTAAATTTACGCTTTGAAACGTGCCTACAAATTGTAGCATCGTTGTAATTAATGATTCTTGTCGCACGTTGGACTCCAGTCTTTGGATTTATTTTGTTACCCTTTGAAATAAAGGATGCTATTGTAGTTTAATTTATAGGCAATAACTTTTATAATTCCAAAGTCTTCTTTTTCCTAGTTCTCTTTCTTTAGGTAATATTTTATTTATTTACGATTAGTGTTCAAATAAAACTAATTTATAAATTTACACGTACACAACTACAATGAGTGTCTTATTAGTTAAAATTCCACTGCGCCAGATTTCAAAAAAAATTTTCTAAGTTACAATAAACAAAAAAACATTTATGCCTTTATTATTTCCTTTCATTTTTGTGTGTGCACACAGTATGTTTTGCCTTTTTAGCAAAAGAAGACATAAAAGTATATTTTGCATTTTGGTACAATATATACTCAACAATCACTGTCTGCAAAACAGTAAAAAAAACCTAAATAGAAAAAATAGAATAATTAATTACAAATAAAATTATATCTATTTTTACATAAAAAATCTGAGTTTTCCCGAACACAACAGAGAGCAAAAGGACTATCCAATCTATGAAAAATAAGAAAAACAGGAAGTCTAGGTGATATACCGGGACTTTATTTAAACTCTTCTTGACTTGCCTAACCACGGCAGAGCATCACCAAATGCTTTAGACTCAAGTTTTTCTTGCTCTTGACGTAGAAACTCTATTCGAAACTCCCGTTGTTGAGATGTTTCAAACGCCCATATAGCTTTTTCTGTTTTAGTTGCAGAGTTTCTCTAACCAATACTCGATCTTTCTCTTTCCTTTCCAGACACATAAATTTTTGCCAGTCGTCTAGACGTTTGATAGGGAGCTCAAGGGAGACACGCGTGACTCTTTTGCCTCATCAATAGACAAAGTTATTGACTCCTTTGCCTCCTGCGTTATTAATGTTTTGTCACTGCATCATAATTTTATGCTCATTATTAATAATTCTCTGCGACGAAAGTTCAATGATCGCATTATCAACATCTCAGTTTCCAAAATACATGTATACACATTCCCACAGAATATAGTCAAAATGTATATTTATGAAATGTTTGGATCTTATGCGCTAGCAAAGAAGTTAGGTGATAATCCCGGCTTGGCTCGGACTTTTTTGGGGGATTAAATTTTGCAATATCTTAAATATTAACACATGAAAACGCTTAGTATTAATACAGGAAAAATTCCTAAAAAAATTCGAAAAAAAAATTTTTTAAGACTCACAATGGATGGACCTCGCCAAGGATGCCACTGCTACTCTAAATAATTTCTTACTCATATAATCTTACTTTAGATGTAAACTTGACGTTCTTGCATTTTCCACTCTTCTCTCGATGTCTTGAAGCAAAACTTAGCCATTCATCTCTTTGTATTGTCTAGTAGTTGCCGAATCTTCTATTGACTTGCTTACCATTTGCTCAATACAGCACAGAGCTAAAGGACTGCTTCCTCTGTCGTCTTTCCATTCTTTCTCAATAGTCTGCTAACTCTCCATTATCTCCAATTAATGATCATTTCCAAAGATTTTCAAGAAATTGTTAAGTAGGCTATTAAGAACTCTCAATTCTAAGAAAAGCCTGAATAACAGGAATTCTATGCATTTTTACAAATTGAACCTTATCTATATTACACAAACTATGCATTTTATTGTTGGTCATGAGATATATATTATTGATCCCTACATAGTGTTGGTGCATTGCGTGTTTATACCATTGTTGATACTATTGTTGCACAAACGTTTACTTGCATTATTGGCCATGAGATATACAAGGTGAATACAAAAGTCTGAACCCCCCTTTATTTTTTAACCGAAGCAGATATGTCAATTTTGATGAATCCAATGAATAGGAAGTTGTGGGTGGCCTATCCCATGGTGCAGTTTTCATCATCCCAAATATGCATTCTAGGACACATTCAAAATTTATCTCAAAAACCGTAAGGGATAGAGAAAAAAACCCAATTGCAAAATTGTTCAGCATAATAAAACAGACAAAACATAAAAAAATCATCCAAATCGGACCAACCAATCACCCACAATCACGTGGTGCACAAGGAAACCTGAATGTTGATATTTCCACCATGTAAAGCATGCAAATCAAAAAATTAATATAAATTACCATACTCACATTCACTTTCATGCGGAACAGCAAATAAAAGGGATGTTTCAGCACACAGAAGACAGAACAATTCCAGGATGGCAAGCTACACTGTTCCGGAAATGGTCAACATGATCTTCTGCTTCGGAGAGGCAAGGAGAAACCTACATGCTGCAGTTAGGTTGTATCGAGACAGATACCCTAAACAGCTCGTCAAACAATGCGTCAGATTATTCAAAGATTCGAGGCTACAGGGAATGTTAATGCAGAACGAGGACGACAAAGGGCACAAGGCGACGAGGATACAAAAACAAATGTTCTGGCTGCAGTTACTGCAAATTCCCACAAAAGCAGCAGAGCAATTGCTGCAGATGTTGGGTACCATCAGAGAACTGTTCTCAACATTCTACACGCACATCATTTTCACCCATACCATATTCATTGTCACCAGGAGTTACTGCCATTGGATTATGTTGGTAGGGCCGCCTTTGCAACTGGTTACTTACCTGCCTGGATGGCAATCCAAACTTCATTCATGAGGTGTTGTGGACAGATGAAGCCCAGTTCACCAGGGATGGAGTTATCAACAGGCACAGACATCATCATTGGGTAGACGAAAACCCACGATGTCTGCGAGAAGCAACTCATCAAGTGAACTGGAGAATCAATGTGTTGTTTGGATTGTACAATGACACTGTGGTTGGACCGTATTTTTACGATGGAACACTGACTGCAGAACGCTACCGGGCTGAAATTCTCAACGTGGTAGTCACAGACGTCATTGACAATTTGCCTCATATCAGCGCACATGGTTTCAGCATGATGGATGTCCTCCACATTATGGGTTGGTCGTTGGCGAGCGTCTAAGTGAGATGTTTGGACAACAATGGATTGGCCGAGGAGGACCAGTTCGTTGGCCACCACGCTCCCCTGATTTTACACCACTTGACTTTTTTCTTGTAGGGATACCTGAAGGACAAGGTTTGTGCTACGCAGCCCGCCTCACTGGAGGATCTGGTTCAACGAATCCAGGAAGCGTGCCGAGGAGTGACACCAGCCATGCTTGCCGATGTTTTGGCGTCAGTTAGGTTCCGTGCCCAATTGTGTTATGGTGCCCACGGTTGTCACATCGAGCATTTTTGTTGATTAACCTTTTTTTTAAGCTGTTTGAAGTAACTTGTTTGTGCAGTGTGACTGTTTGTAATGAGTAATGAATTTTATAGGGGTGGTTATCAAAGAACCAAGCACTGCGACCTCAGGTCTATTGTACTATCCCCAATGACGATGAAAGAACGATTATGAATGGGACAAACACAAACATCCATGCTCTTGGCGGGATTCGAACCCGCGACTCGCTGGTGTCGAGAGCGGAAAGACCTGCGCCTTAACCCTCTCGGCTACCGAGCTGTCGTGACTGTTTGTAAGCTATAAACAGTTCACCACGTGATTGTGGATGATTGATTGGTCCGATTTAGATGATTTGTTTTTGTTTTTGTTTTTTTTTTATGCTGAACAAGTTTGCAATTGGGCTTTTTTCTCTATCCCTTACGGTTTTTGAGATCAATTTTGAATGTGTCCTAATTTGCATATTTGCGATGATGAAAACTGCACCATGGGATAGGCCACCCACAACTTCCTATTCAATGGATTCATCAAAATTGACATTTCTGCTTCTGTTCAAAAAATAAAAGGGGTTTCAGACTTTTGTATTCACCCTGTATATTGTTGGTCCGTGCAGGGTGTGAATTGTGTGTTGATACTATTGTTGATAAGTATTGTTGCACAAACTTTGCCCTGCATTGTTGGTCATGAGATATTTCTTATTAATACGCTTTGCTATAACCATGAATATCGATTTTTCAACAATTATTATTATTTTTTCGAAATCTGAGGTAGACAGTGGCCTTCCCCATGCTTTGAAGGTTAAGTATGCAAATTTCCATCAAGATCGGAATAAAACTGTAGATTTGTATAAAAAACAAACAAACCCACAAACAATTTTTTGAAAGTGTTAACTGATTCTTTCTATCAGTAAAGGATAAAGAATATAAATTTAAATAGTTATATTGTTGAGAAGCATTGTTATATCATCTGATTGTTTACATCTGTAAATTGAAATATTTAAAATGTTATATTTTCAAAATATATAAATATAAAATATTATAAGGATATATTTACAAAATATATAAATATAAAATATTATAAATTAATAAGTGAAGGAAAAATTAAAAGGATATCATTATAAAAATCAATAATTATAATATTTCCCATTTTTTATCTAATATATAGGATTGCTGGGCTAGACAGTGTTTTGATTTGTTTATATGATAACTTTCTTTAATTAGTCTTTTTTGCCAATGTTCTTCTGTTTCAAGAATTTTTATATTTTCCCAGTCAATGTAGTGATTTTTGTTTTTTCTATGTAAAAATAATTGGTTATTTTCATTACATTTTTTAATTTGGTATTTGTGTTTAAACAAACCTACAAAACCACAAACATCCTCCTTTATATATATAGATCAGCGACGGTGGAAGTTGTCACAACATAGAAAAAATGTAACAATGGGTTATTTCCGATTATACAATCGGGTGGGTTCGCTTCTAGTAAAGGATAATATCTTCATCACTTGAATCACTAGACATCTTTAACACGATAATAAGAATAACTGTAATCAAAATAATGAAATTATAATTTAAACACAATGTTATAACAAATCCGCATTAATCGAGAAGTGACTTTGCATGTTTTCCGAGGGAAAACGCGAGCACAATAATCACTGAGTTTCATAAATTTTCAGTAGCGTCATGTGCGATTCACACTTGGTAACTGGCTGGCGATTTGAGTTTCTAATTAGTTTGGTTTCTTTTTAGTCGCTTAGTGTGCGAAGGGCCTTACCAAACTATTGAGAAACTGAGCAAGTCGTGAGACGATGCAAGCGTATCAACAGAAGAATCGTGGACTGCTAGACCACACAAAGTAAAGAATGGCCAAGTTTTGCTTCTAGTCGTCGAGAGCAGAGTGAGAATTTCAAAACAGATTACGAAGTAGTGAATATACTCATTCAGATTGTTGGGTTTGCAGAAACGATCATGTACATGCACTTCCACCCAAGAAAAGATTTGAATCGTCGAAAGTATGAATCTGAAATAAGATTACTTGATCGAATTTTCATTATGAATTTTTACTATAACAATTTTCTAAGCTTTTTTATGTGTTCATTTTTACTGTATATTCACATTCATATTGCAAAATTTAATATAAAAAGAGTCCGAGTAAGGCCGAGGATATCACCTGGCTTATTTGGTAGCACAGCAGACTCAAACATTTTCTAAAAAATTCCCGATACATTTTGACTAATTCTGTGTGAATGTGAATATTTTGGAAACCGAGATGGTGATGATGAGACAATAGAACTTCCTTTCCGAATTATTAACCATAAGTATAAAATGATGATGCAATGACAGGACATAGATAAGGCAGTGTCTATCAAGGAAAGTAGATTCGCCTTCTCTATGTATCCAGTGATATTTCCTGGTTGTGAAGATGGATATCATTTTAAAGTCCCTTCCAGTGAGTTGGATAAAAAAGAACTCTGTCGGTCTCGCGCGACAGTTTACAACATAACCGATAATAAATCATACTTCAACTAGACACACTATATTATGTTCTTTAATAATCGTTCAAAGGATATACGTTAATTCATATCTAACGAAATGCCACTGAAGTAAAAATCAACGGCTTCTTAGGAGTCATGCGGAATGACTTTAGATAAAATGGCCCGAAGAGCTTCGTCTGAACAGTGGCTGGAACTGAGGAGAGAACACAGATAATAGGAATAATGAGAAGTTACATATACATCAGTCGAATTAGCTGCTAGTTCCTGCACAGCTTCGGAAACTAACGCTAGCTGATTATCTCTAATTTTCTCGCTGATTAGCTCTCATTTTCTCGCTGATTAGCTCTTATTTTCTCGCTGATTATCTCGTTTTATTTCTCTGGCCAACTTGTCTTTTAATCGTGAAGTTGAAAGTTTTCCATTCCTCTCCTCAGTTCCTTGACCGCTTGCATGCTGGTGTTGTTGCTCCAGCGAACACCATTAACCTTGGTTACAGGCAAAGTGCCCAGGCGCACATGCCTTAAGAACGAAGCAAGCCTGTAAGGGGTGCGTTTCATAATTAAACGCCTCGAAAAGAGGCCCGTTTACCTTACCGGCCGGTCATCCGAAGTCCAAGGGGAACGTAAAGTGATACATATACGCATAAGTGTTATAGTCCCCTACGATGAACGTACACAAGCGTTTAGAGGACGAATGCCGCTTCTTAAATGTAGCTGGACCTAACCGATGCCATTCAAGATGGAGGAAGGCCCTAAGATGAGCAGCTCATTTCCTCATACAACTGCAGCTGACGAGTTTGACCCACCAGACTGTCGATCCGAGCCAACCATAAAGGCGATGGAGATGGCTAGGGCTTACTTCAATGCCGCACCAGTGGAATCATCCATCAAGAATCGCTGACTGGTAGGAAAGATTGTCCAGACGAAAATGCTGTTTAAGGCGATCCCAGATGGATTTTGCAAAGAGGCACTCCTAAATCACATGTCTAATTGATTCTACGAAACATGTAGTAGATCCGACTATTCTCCTTAAATGAAGTCGTTGGAGAGTAAAAAATCCGTGGTGCAGCAGCCGCCATTAAAAATTGAAAACAAAATCTCAAAGGCTAATGATTTGAATGCCTTCAAGGTGGCTGACCACGGATAATCAAGATGCCACCGAAAGGTGTTAGTAATCGCACCATGGCCGGATAGCTAGAAGAACCATCACAGACGAAGGTTACCCTAATCGTTTAGGTCTAATTGTCACTAATGTTTTTTGTAAGTTGTTGTAGAAATCCGCGGTTTGTAAATAATTGTTATTGGCAACATAGAAGGAAATAGTAGCCTGATCACCTTCAAAAAGAAGCGCAGATGCCGGAACACAAAATTGGCCCACATACGTGGGTAAAAGGGAAAAACACAAATCAAAGCGGCCAATCTGGCTGCGATGAGATAACGCTGGATGTCTGGCAGCCCTAACCCGCCTCTATCAACGGGGATAGACAAATTTAGTTGTGAGTGGGAGTCTGTTGCAGCAGATCCCCACACGCAATTCACAACTGCTCTGCGCACTTTTTGCAGATCTTGTCGAGTTGGCAAGGTAAACAGGCACTTAGAAGTCAGAAAAGGCAAGACGTGGGTTTTGATAAACCTCAACTTGACAGATATCGAGATGGTGAAGCGAAGATTTTTATCAAGGCGGGAAATACACTTTTTAATCACATGTTGCCAGTGATGAGAATCGCAGTCTGGTAGAAATGAAAATCATCGACGACCGTCCACTTCTCAATAGCGACGTCTTTAGGCTTGACGAGGTTGATCGAAATATCAAAGCGATCAAAAGTTTCCTTATAGATGTTCAGGGAATATGCTTCATATGCAAAGAGAACCACATCGTCGGCATATGCAAGCGTTCGGATGTTGATAGACGCTACTGGTAAATCATATCCCCGAACATCTGGGTGGCGATTTAATACTGAAGTAATGGCTGCAAGTAAAGTATGTACAGGAGGGGGGACAATGGACACCCCTGCCTGACACCTATTGTCAGTTCGAAGGTTGACGAAATGGAGCCATTGATCGGCACATATAATGTGGCCGAAGCATACAGTGCGGAAATAATCATAGCAAAACTCCAAAGATGAAGCTGGTGAAACGCTTGGAAGAGAAATTCGTGGTTCACCTTATAAAAGACTTTTTTCTGATCGAGACTCAACACTGCAAGCGTTTGCTTGCGAGGTTGTGCTTCTTCAATAACACACGGTGGTGAGATTGTCTATCATCTTGCATGATAGTATCGAGCAGAACTCGTCGGTGAATAGTATAAGACGTTGCTAAAATACCCCAGTGAAGACTATAATCCGTGATGAGAAGGGTTATCGGCCTTCACTGGGTCACTCGTTCCGGATCCGGCAGTTTGGGGAGCAAGATGATGAAAAAGTCCGAAGAAGAATCTTGTATGATGGAATTAAAAACTCGTACCAGGAAAGACCCAAGAAGTTTCCATGGCGCATTGAAGAACGAATATGGGATGCCATCTAAGCCCGGACTGAACCAGGACCATCTTGATATCAACGGGACGTAATGTAAGAAGTGGGACGTCATGACAAAGTGACAACTTTGTTGTTAGTCTGAATGACGATCTTCTTTATGCGACAATTACGGCTAGGTGTCAAATTAAATTTTATTTAATGAGGAATATTCCTCTGCATTAACTATTTATTTAATTTTCATATACATGGTGTTTTTGAATTGAGTACAGATTTTGAGATGATAGAAGAGGTCCTTAGAAGTATTTTTTGTTATATGAACATGGGGTCCCCGCAGCTCCGTTTACTTACAATACTGCATTGAACAATCAAATAACACCGGGACGCAGTGTGCGTTGGTAGGCCTAAATTATTTTATTTTTAACAATTAACACAAGCAATCTACTGTAATAACTTTTAAAGTAATTATTTGCAAAGAAATTTCAAGGTGCACGTGCTTGTCTGTTGAAAAGTCTTAAGACAAACTTCGTCAAGGAGATTCCATGGTATCCAACCCCTTTGTAGTCCATATGTAAATGAACTAATCGCATTTTGGGAAAACAGTAGGTAAAGATTTGTTTTAAAAGGTTCACTTGATGTACTTTTTACATGTGTAAAGTTAAACAAACAGTATGAATCGTTTTACATGGAATGATTATGCAGACATGCATCTGTGTCTCGATGCTGCTGGTACCATTGATGGTGCAAGGCGTTTGTATGCTGAACATTACCCCAACATAATTCTTCCCAATTCACGAACATTTGGTGCAGTAAATCGTCGTCTAAGAGAAACAGGCGCATTCGCTCATGATAATCATCAACGTGGACGTCGTCGGTGGTTACGCTCCCCTAAATTAGAGGACGAAGTTTTGGAAAGGTTTAACCGAAATCCATTGACAAGTACTCGTGCGGTCGGAGCTGCTCTGAATACTAGTCATACCACTGTATGGAACATTTTACATGAAAACCTGCAACATCCGTTCAAGCTTCGAAAGGTGCAGGAATTATGTTTCAATGATCATGGTCCCCGGCGTGCTTTCGCGGAATGTTTTATGCAGCAACAGAATAGGATTCCAGACTTTCCTTCCATGGTTTTGTGGACAGATGAGGCAACGTTTACGCGAGAGGGAATGTTCAATAGCTATAATAGTCATCTGTGGTGTCATGTCAACCCATGCGCAACACATGTTAATGGTTATCAGCCTCGTTTTTCGTTGAATATTTGGGCTGGCATGATTCACAATGTCCTGATTGGTCCATATCTCTTACCATGCCGTCTTAACGGGCAAACATACCTTGGTTTCCTGAAGGAGGAGCTCCCTGGTCTTCTTGAAGATGTTCCACTAATGACCAGACATTTGATGTGGTTTCAACAGGACGGCGCACCTTCGCATTACACAGGAGCAGTTAGAGATTACCTAAATGAGACATATCCTGGTCGTTGGATTGGTCGTGGCCAAATCTCACACCGATGGATTTTTTTTATGGGGAAGCATAAAATCAATGGTGTACTCCGAACCCGTAGATACCGAAGAAGAATTGGCGGCTCGTGTTGTCGCGGCAGCAAGTGACATCAGCGACCATGCTAATCAACTGTTTCCACGCGTACATCAATCCATCATAAGGCGTTGCGAATTGTTCTATGAAGCAAATGGCGGTCATTTCGAACAATTACTGTAAAAGTCATACGGTAAATTTTTTTTTAACCGATTTTCAAAAATTCTTTTTGGATCTGATACTTACATTTGTCTATGTAATGCACTATTTACGAGCATATAAAAGAAGAAACTGAGTGGCTGGCTGAGTGATCAACGCACAGCCCAGACCATAAGCCCTAGAAACTTGAAATTTTGTACAGAGGTTCTTCACAAAATGAAAGTGAGCACTAAGAAGGGGTTTTTGGAAACTCAACCCCTAAGGGGGGGGGGGGAGGCGAGAGGGTTGAATGTTTGTTAACACATTAACTGGTGTTGCACTATATACTTAACACATTAACGTGTGTGACACTATATGATTAACGATGATATAATTGGTCTAGACTTTTTGAAATGCATAGCGAACAGACAGACAGACAGGCATACCAAGAATTTTATATATATAGATAGAGATGAAAGTTGTTTGTGTGTTTTTTCTTTTATAAATCTATAGTTTAATTCCAATCTCGATGAAATTTGCACATTTGATCTTCAAAGCAAGAAGGTCACTGTCTACAAGACATTTCGAAAAAATAATATTTATCGATATAATTGATATTCAAATTAATGGCAGCGCATACTGATAGGAGGTATCTCTCAGCAATATGCACCGAACAAAAATATATATCTCATGACGAACAATGCAAGGTAAACATTTTGCAACAATAGATTGCTCTGTTTTTTTCGACAGTACTGATAGCAACACAGAATTCTAAAAATGATATGGCATTTAGTACACAAATTGAAGAAAATATACCAGATTCAGCCAATAAAATAGTTAAGTAAATAAGACATGTTTATTAAGACATGTATATGAATCTTAACTTCATTATTAAAAATATTTTAGGACACACGATTTACATGCATAAATCGAGGACCACCCTCTTATAAAATATAATATTCTTCGGGCTTTCTGATTTCCTGACCATAATTTAAAGTTTCGCGTAATGGTCTTCAGCATACAGCTGGAAGGGTCTTCCTCCTCTAAGAATCAGTGAGAAGACGTTGGAAATTTTAAAAATACATACAATTCGTGTCCTTTGTGCTTATCTCAGAATTGATAGTTATTAGAATCGAACATTTTCTTGAAAAGCTTTAAAAATGGCAGTGAGTGGAAATAATGGAGATTTAGCAGATTATTGAGAAACAGTGGAAAGGCGACAAAGAAAGCAGCTTCTTCCCTCGGTGCTGTATCGATTTTTCCAGCGCACTGCTTCAAATAAACACGTGGTGAGTGACCCTGTGGCCGTCGATGCAAATGTGTCAACAGAAGAAACTGCGACTGCCAGATCACACCAAGTGATGAATGCACCAGTTTTGCTTTAAGACCTCGAGAGCAGAGTATGAACTGCAACAGTTTACCAATTAGAAAAATTGATGGAAAAATTCCACGTCCTGGATTCGAACCAGGAACTCGACTGTCATGGTCGACGCCACTATCAACTGGGCATTCACAGGCACTTGAACAGCCATGCTGCCAGTAAGTGCCTTAAAGACAACCAAGTTGTCAAGAAGGAAGGGCCAATGTGCACCCGGTTCGCACCCAGTTGGCACATCCTGAATTTCTCCTATCCAAACCATCAGAAAGTTTGATGAACACACAATAAGAAATATAGAAATTAAAATGGAGCAAACTCCAAACATCAGGTTGTCTTTAAGACACTTAGTGACAGCATGGCTGTTCAAGTGTCTGCGAAAGCCCAATTAGTAGAGGCGTCGAAATGACAGTCGAGGTTCCTGGTTCGATTCCACGTTGCAGAATTTTTCCATCCATTTTTCTAATTAATATCATTTACCTGATGCTTACAGTTTACTCCAGTTTAATTTCTTTATTTCCTAACAGTTTATCAATTGTTGGAATTGCAGAATACACAGACACAAACGATCATGTACATCGATCGCCACCCAAGCAGAGAATTTTGGAATTGTTGAATTTTTAGATAAACAAAAGAATTTTTAAAGGTCAGGTCACACAAAATAGAATAACTGCAGCCATAGCTAGGGTGTCACCAAGTTTGGTGACTGACGTTTCACCCAAGGCTCCCGATCGCATATCACAATCGAGGAGCAAACTTGGCATCAGCAGAACGCCATCTGTTATCAGCAATCGAAACCTAAATGGCTTTGCTGAAGAAAATCAGTAGCACAAGCGTTTTCAGCGGAAATGGCGGAAGCGGCGCAAAAAGGTGCGCGAGTAGACAGGCAATGAGCGGGAAAATCTAAATCGAGGAGAGAGACTTGGTAACCGAGTAAAGAGGATGCAGGAAAATCGCTCCCATGCGAAACGACGAGAGCGTATGAGTACGTCTCTCGAATCTTCTTACGACAGTAGAAAACGGCCGCCGCGTTCGCCCTCGTTACCCGAAACGCCTAGCGAAAGTTTTTTCCGAGAGCGAACGAGTCCGCAGCCTGAAGCGAATGCTTCTGTATATGTACATTTATTAAGTGTTTTCTTTTACTCCATGAACTCAGCAGTTACAGCCCACGAAGCAAGGCTGACCGAGGCAGCCTACGTGGAAGACAACGAGCCAACAGGGCCTTCGAGCGAGGAGCCAACGATAACAGGAACATACGTTCGTCCGCCTGATGTCGAACTCGCTGCCGTCCGCATTGTCGCGGTTCCTATCTCCCATGCTACAAGGACGTTGGTCGTCGTAGCTGGTTTGGACGCCTCAGCACTGCAGCAGATGTATCCCTTGGATACCAGTGAGATACCAGTGGGGCCGAGCGCATGGATCACTCCCTGGAGTCATGAAGCCTTTTGGTTGCATGGATTGGGCGCCTTCGTGCCCTACATAAGGTGGGTGGATTTTCCGTTCTTAAGTTTTAAGCTCGGTCGCAAATACCGGTCTTCTCTTCTATGTTCTGTAATTTTTCTCGCTCGGGTGCGTTGCTTAAAAGCTAGGCCCTAAGTAAGCGAGAGAAGCTTCGAATTAATTGATAAGCTTGAAAGCTACGTCTCGCGCGAGCCAATTAGCACCGCACTCGTTTGGCTAGGCGTATCTTTATTCTCCTTGGCGTCTTTTAGCAGCGTATATATTTGCTTTTATTTCAATTATCTTTTGTAACGTACCGCTACCTTCCCCCGCTTTAATGGATTTTTTTTTTTATTGATACTAGTACACACTGAAAATCCCTTCTTTCCTTGTGGAGTCACTCTACGCGATCCCTTCCGACGTCATGTTTCTGTCATTTCGCACCTCGTCAGTATTCCTGGTGTTGGTCCTCTGTACCTTTCCTCTTTGACTATTGACACTCCAACGTGCGACGGTATGGATACTACTGATCAAACGCTCAACTATTTTTTTTAACGGAGGTTACTGTGGTCCCCCTCCGTGTTTTTTCAAAGGGATTACACGACGCGTTCGGTTAGCGTTAGTTTGTGGGTTAATGATATTTCGCTTGGGGAGTTAAACTTTTTAAATTTTCTTCGCGTCAATTGTCTTTTTCTTTCTCGGGATTTATTTTAATTACCATTAAAGAGCGTGAGCCTCCATGTCTTACGATATTGATTAGGACATCGCTCGTCTTCGGCTATTATTCCCGGGGAGAATTCTTGTTGATCACTTGAAGTTTTTTTTTGATTTTTATTAATTTTCCCGGCGAAGCGTTTAGTTAAGCGTTTTGAGTTCTTAAGTATTCCTCAAGTCATTTATTGGAATCGTTTCGTGCATAAGTTAGATACCTTCTCTCTTCATCGTTCGCCAAAGCCGCGTTTCTTAAAACTTATATATCTCTAAATGGTCTTTTCTTACAGGTTCAGTTAGTTAATGGCACCTTTCTTTTTGTCGCGACTTAAGATTTTTTTTTTGAATGTACTTTCCTGATTTATTAACATGAGAAATCGATACCTTTTTGCCGTTAAGTTTTATTGCGTTTTTGACTTTATTAAGGATTTGATTTTTAAAAAAAAGATAGTTTAATCTTTTTATTTTTTTTTAAACAAGTAATATAATTTTTATTAATAATCTTCTTTCTTCGAGGTTTCTCGTCATCTCTATTGTTAAAAGTTTCACGCTTCTCTTTGTTTCAATTGTTCAGATGACGTTGTATTGAACGACTCGTTTTCCTGGAGTAACTGTGTATTTTCTTTTCTAGGAACTCGGATAGTCTGTCACGCGGGCTTGTTATTTAAATTTTTCGGTTCTTGTAGGTTTCTTGAGAAATTAAGTTAGATAGTTTGGGCAGATTCAGCCCGATCTCCGAGGAAGCAACATCAGCTCTTCAGCCTTCTCTTTCCTCGATTGTACATGTAAGTGATTTGGACTTTGTATTTGTGCCACACAGCGACCGACCAACAAACGCGTGTGTGAGTGACTCTTGAGACTTTGAGTGACCCTCCCCCCGGCATCCCCAGGGGAGGTTTCACCGCCCCCGCCCCCCCCCGAACTTTTCTTTCACCATGGAGAACATGGTGCTTATGATTACCGACGGTCCATTAGCCGTCGGTATGTTTATGAAAGCACTTTATGCCAAGACGGACATCCCGCCTGTGTTGCCTTCGGGCGATCCTGCTGTTTCTGTCGTGCAAAGACTTTCTCCAACCGAGTGGAGGATGCTTTGCCGACAGCGAAACATAGCAGACCGCATCGTGTCTGCGGACTTTGTTAAGGTCGGACAAACCACCGTCCGCCTGGTCTACGCTGAGCCCGGATATCTGCCCATCTTTATCCGGGGTGCTTCGCCGCTGATGGAGGAAGATTACCTGAAGCGCTACATGTCAGACTACGGTCAGGTCAAAAAAGTCGGGTATCCAACGCACCCGGACTCTCCTCTGCAGAGGACTGGTGACCTCGTAGTCGAGATGAACCTTCAGAGGGACATTCCTGAAAACCTTGTAATGCACGGCAACAAAGTTCGTGTATCTTACAAGGTTCAAAGGCAGTGCTGCTGGTACTGCAAGAAAACGTCTCACGTCCGGAAAGACTGCCCTCTTCTAAAGCATTGCGATGCTTGCAATCGCCTTGTAAGCAAGTTTCACCAGTGCCAGGAGAGGGTGTTTGCAGCACCAGCAGATCTTCCATCGTCGCCTTCAAGAATGTCGTCCCAGCAACAACCCCTGATGTCATCACCGGCCAAGTCTACAGTGGCAACCAAAGCTTCGTCGCCGTCATCCACCTTGCAAAAGAGCCATTCTACAACGGCTCTTTCGACTCTTCCAGAGGTGCAGAAGGAGATGATGCCGCCACCATCTCGATCATCGTCGACTCCAACTACATCTTCGGAGCCTAGGAGGGAGAGGTCATCATCGCCTCCTTCCAAGCTCCCAGAGATAACGCCTCTTCCTCAGTCATCTCTGGATGTGTCGATGGGTGAAGACGAAGCTTCTGGTGTGGACGACGTAGGAGCAGATTCTGCCTTCTCAGTGGAGGGATTTCCACCTCTTCCTCCACCAGTGCTGTCAACATCTTCACAGCCTGCGCAGTCTACGCATACGTCGTCACCTTCCAGGATGACATCTTCTGCTGGGACCTCGCTTCCATCAGCGCAGAAACAGCAGGATCTTCTTGTGAGAACGAGGAGTCCCCGCAAGAAAAAGTCCAGGCGGGATCGTGGCAACAGGGACGAGAGACATGCAACTTCTTCATCCGAGAGAGACAGCCGCGCGAGTCACCAGCGCAGCCCTTCTTCTTCATCAGGTCGTCTGCGATCTCCGATGAGAAGATCGACGGAGCCTCCCGTATCATCTGGGAAGCCCAAGTCTCAACTGGATACAGGTCAGCAGGTGCGCCATTAAAAATCCTCAATGAAGGTCATCTCCCTGAACGTGCGTTCTCTGGGTTCCTCTTTTAAGCAATCGGTGTTGTCATCGTTCATTGCCCTGTACAGGCCGGACATCTTATTACTTCAAGAAGTAAAGCTCGCCACTTCACAACAGTGCTACGATCTTCCGGGCCTTCGCAGTCAATATACCAACGGACAATTCTTCATCAACTCTTCGTCGCCAAATGGGAAAGGGGTTGCCTCCATTATCTTCAACCCCTCCATTCTGGTGTCGAATTGTGTATATGACTGCGAGTGCAGGGTAATTTCTTTGGACATTTCAACATCTGGTGTCAATTTCCGATTGCTTAATGTATATGCACCGTGTAGATCAGCAGAGAAACCAACGTTTTTCACAGACTTAAATAACTTTTTAAGTTCATCGTTGCCTGTGGTGATTGCTGGAGATTTGTACTGCCATCCAGACGACAACAACATCTTCTCGTCTGGCCATGTGTATCGTCTGTGCCAACAAAATGCATTGTTCGACCTATGGACACACAATCCACAGAGTAATCACATTGGGGCTACTTTCCATCAAGGGCCCACTACATCAAGATTAGACCTTTTTCTCGTCGACAATGCTTTTGTTGGTACGCCGGGTAAAATGGAGGTAATTCCATGCTCATTCTCCGACCACAGTGCCATCATGTGGTCATGGAATCCTCCATTTTCAGCATCATCCGCAGGCTCTGCAGTCCATCGCAAGTGGTTCCTGAATGTTTCTCTGCTCGACGAAGAGGAATACCAGAGTGCGTTCGCTCAGTTCGTCGACAAACACCTTCGTGATGTGCCTCCTACGCTTGCCTCGTGGTTGGAACTAAAAACTAAGATCAAACGGTTCTTTCGGAAGATTGGGTTAGATGCTGCTCGTCGCCGACGTCGTCATCTCCTCATGCTACAAGAGATCCTCCGGCTCCTCCAAGTATCCACCCCAAAGGAGGAGTTCGAGATGGAGATTCGTCAGGTGAAGAGTGAGATCAACGCTCTAATGATCCGGAAGGCGGCTGGCGCAGCGCTCAGAGCCAAACTTTCCTGGGCGACTGACATCAGGAATTTATCATCTGCCGCTTTCGCCGAGGAGAGACGACATGCCAACAAAAAACGATGTCATCGATTGGTGGTGGAAAATGGGGAAGTGAGTTCTGACCATGACATCTTGTCAGCCTTCCACGCCCATTTTTCATCCTTTTTCGACAACCCAATCATTCCGTCAGTCGAAACGAAGCAGTGGATCGAGGCGCTAAGACCTTTTTCCGAGGATGCTGACCTGTCTATCTCTCATCCCTTCACCGAAGACGAAGTCAAGAAGTTCCTGTCAGCGGACGGCCGTCATCAGTCCAGCCCGGGTATGGATGGCATACCATACTCGTTCTACAATGCGACATAGAAACTTCTTGGCCCTTTCCTGGTGCAAGTGTTTAATTCGATTATTGAAGACCCGTCTTCCATCACATCGGACTTCACTGTGGGGAAAATTATCTTTCTCCCCAAGGTGCCAAATCCAGAACTTGTTACCCAGTGGAGGCCAATAACCCTCCTTAACACCGACTACAATGTCTTCACTGGTGTATTCCAACAAAGACTGAAATTTCTCGCCGAAGATTTCATCAATCCCGGTCAATCCTGCTCAATTCCATCGCGCAGGATGTCCGATAATCTAATTACGATTCGGTGTGTGATGGAAGAGGCGCGTGCTCGTCAGCAAACTCTTGCCGTTTTAAGCCTTGACCAGGAAAAGGCTTTCGACAAAGTGAACCACGAGTTCCTCTTTGAAGTGTTTCGTCATCTTCGTCTTCGGACTTTTGCCACAATTATTTCCGCACTGTATGTTTCGGCCGCATCATGTGTGGCGATTAATGGTTCCGTATCTGCCACCTTCAATTTGTGTAAAGGTGTCAGGCAGGGGTGCCCTCTTTCCCCCCTGTTATACATCTTTTATTTGGAACCATTATTGCAATACTTAAATCGCCACCAAGATGTTCGAGGATACGATTTGCCAGCTGCATCCATAAACATCAGGACTTTGGCGTATGCAGATGACGTAGTTCTATTTGCGTCTGACTCGTACTCCTTGGGCATCTTTAAAGAAACCTTCGACCGCTTTAGTACTTCGACGGGGAGTTCCATCAACCTCGTCAAGTCTAAAGGTATTGCTATTGGGAAGTGGACTGCGGACTATCTCAAAACCTTCCCAATAACATGGTGCGACCGAATTACAGTGTTAGGTTATGTCTTTTCTTTTCAACCGACCATGGACTCCATGCACTGGCAACAAGTGGTTGAGAAGTGCATCTCTCGCCTTGATAAAAGTCTTCGTTTTCCAACATCGATGTTTGTCAAGGTGAGATTCATTAAGAGTCATGTGCTTCCAGTTTTAACATCTAAATGCCTATTCACCTTGCCTTCGTATGATCTTCTCATGAGACTCCGGAGGGCCATTGTGAACTGTGTTTGGGGGACGACTGCTCAGCGACGTCATCCATTGAGAGCAGCGCTCCTCTTTATTCCCTTAGAAAGAGGGGGGTTGGGTTTACCCGATACTAAGCGATATCTCATTGCGGCCAGGCGGACTGCCTTGATTCGGGTATTCCTTAGCCCTCCCCCTTTATGGGTGAACTTCTTTTTCCTACATCTAAGGTTTTTCTTCAAGGTGAATAGGCTTCCGTTACCTCCCTTGCTGCCAGTTATAACATATCAACATCGACCGGACTTGTATAAAGTTGTTAACCTGGACTTTGAACTTTTATTACCATTGCTACGCCGTATTGATCCTCAGCAATGGGGAATGCTCCGACTTGCATGGTTCTTCCAGCAGACTGATCCTGGTGAATCGACGGACATCGTTCGACTCCTTCCCGACCGCCCGTGGGCAGCAGTCATGAAGCTTTTAAAATCTCTTGCTTTTGAAAAAACTTTATTCAACTATCAATGGCGGCTGCTGCATCATGGGTTTTATTCCCTTCAACATCTGTTTCAGTGGAAGGTGGTCAGGTCTGCTGGTTGCTCCGTGTGCGGCGTAGCCGAGACCATTTTCCATATTTTTTACGAGTGCCCGTTCGCTATGTCGATCTGGAATCGTTTGAGGCAGCATTATGGGCTGGTACATCTTTCATATCAGTCTGTGCGCTTCCTTTTAAGCGATTCCACTGGCGAGGTATTAAAACCGGATCTAGCCGTTGCGATCGTCTTCATAAATAAAGAACTCTGGTTAACTCGTTGGAGTCGATCGCAGGGCCATCCTCTATCTACGTCGATCGTATGGAGGAAAGTGGCCATTCAACTTCGTTCTTTTCTGCTCCTTGAATGGTCACGGATAGGTCCGGTTACGTTTAAAAAGCGCTATACGTCATCTAAGTGCTTATGCGAGGTCATCGGAGGAGACCAGACTTTCTTTTTCACCTTCCCGATGGCCTTCTGATGCCTCGTCAGATGTGGACGGGCCTCGTTTTTGAGGCGTTTGATTAAGTCGCGCAGCCCTTTATGGGCTGCCCGCCACTTACCGCATGTGCGCCTGGGCGCCTAGATTTAGCAGCAATTAAGATCTTCTGATTAGGCGTCCGCTGAGGCAGTGCCTTCTGCCTCGGCTCCAACAACAGCTCTTCAGCCATCTCTTGGATGTAGAGATGGCTATTCAGTTAGAAGATTTTTTTGTTGTTCTTGTTGTCCAATCTTTGATTAAAAATTTCACCGGGTTGATTCCGGTTTGTCTTCGTGACTTGGTTGTGCGTAAGCCTTCGATATGAAGTTGATCGCTGTTTGTCTGCCGATTTTTTCCTTTATTCTTATACTGTCCCAGTGATTGGTTGAGCTTCAACTATTCTTCGGATCGTCCAATGATTTTATTTCAACGGACTTTAGGCGTGACTTGCCCCGTCCAAGATAAGATGTATTCATCACGATTCCCGCGCTGATGCTTTCTTGTAGCCGTGTCTGGATAGACTCGATCGCTCGTCATTAGACTTAGATTTGTGCGTAATCTCTCGTCATGCAGTGTATCAGTCTACTACGGAAAACAAGCCCTTCTGATGAAGTTCTATTGTCTATGTTAAGATTTCTTGGTTGTGTTTAAAAGCAATTCTTTTAAATTTTTTTTGACTTTATCTTAGCTTAGGAATTTTCAATAACTTAGGCTCCTTATTTGTATTGCCCAGAGCTCACTAAATGAGAACTTATAATTCTTTGTGAAATG
Organism: Rhysida immarginata; assembly: GCA_023313115.1. NCBI lineage: Eukaryota > Metazoa > Arthropoda > Chilopoda > Scolopendromorpha > Scolopendridae > Rhysida > Rhysida immarginata. Next base: position 48,142 of record JAHWFO010065173.1, read on the forward strand.
ATTTTTTTTTAATTTTCTTGTTTCTTTTTCAGGACCTCATCCATGTTGTCTCCGTCTTGCCCAACCAAAGCCTTTGTTATGTGTATCCGCCCTTCAGTCCGTCTTGTCCTTACTTCCTGTATTGATCCTCTCCTTACTGTCTTCTTCGTTTTTTGTTTTTTTTAATCTAGCATAATTTTGTGATACATCCTTACGGTTCCTGGTGGAGGAGGTCCATGGTTTGTTGGTTATTATCACTTTAACTTTTACTTTCTATTTTTTTTTGAAGATATCTTTATTTATACTTTTATATAATGTTTATTTTTTGTAACCCTCTGAAAAATTATGAAAATTTGGATTTTTTTTTATTTCCAATTTTTACTTTCTGCTATTATGCTGTCGGTTGTTTTTCTATTTGCAGTGTGAGCCGCTTGCCCTCGCCATTTAGCAGTTCGAACTATGATTATAACACGAGGCCTTCCTTTCTCTTCCTACCGTGACTTCAAGTCCCTCCTCGTTGTCGAACTTTGAATTTCTCCTTCACTTGGCGTGTCTTCAGTGTGCCACACCTATCTTCTCGTCGTTCATCCTTACTCTGTTTAAATTACTCATCCGGTGTTTCGAGTCTGTTACCATCCGTATTTCCCTCGTTTCTGACAGCAATAAAAAAAAATATTTATTTGGATTTCATTTTTTTTTTCTTTCGTAATTTTGAGTAGTCTTGGGCCACGAGTTAAATATTACCGTTAATTGAGGGTATCGTAGTTTTTGATATTTTCTCTTTTTACCTTACTCGAGAGAACGTTTGGTCCTGTCCAGTAAGTGTCCTCCTTTTTACGCTATTAATCTGGGTTTTCTTATTTACCGTCTCGTTTTTTGTAAGGGAAAGGTTTTCTTTCAAGTATTTTACGCGTCGTTTTGGGGAGCGTTGACTGTGCGTGTGGGTAAACACGACCCGTCTTTACTAGCACGTTACACTTTCTAGATATCAGCAGCTTCAAGCGTAGCCGTTTGAGGACGTTGCAGCGGAGGTAGCGCCTAGCAATTAATAGAAGAAACCGGTTAGGGTTCCAGGGACCTAACTTTCTCTTTGCCTTTAGACGGCTGCTACATCCGTTGTAGCTTCTCATCCCAGTCTTCTCATCTGGGTAGTAGAATTGGATTGTCTAAACCCTTTTAAGGGACACATGTTGCGACTCGTCGCATTCATATTTGTAGATAATTATTTCCGTTGCGGCTTCAAAGTATCCAGTCATAGAACGTCGTCTCCACTCGCTCGAAACACAGGTTAGTGAAAGCGCAAGAGAGGGCGAGCGTATCGGATAAGCTTGTTTCTTATATATGTTGTAAATCTGACGGTCATTCCTTAGCTGGGCCAAGGCTCTTTCATTATCGCGCTTGTCGTTGCCAAAATTATTGCTCGACAAGAGGCCCTCATTTCTGTACAACCGACCTTTAAATTAACGAATTGTAAAACGGAGTTTTCATTCCCTTCGGGCAAGGCGCAAGCCAGAGGCGTTTCTTGCGCGTAAGCAAGATCGTAGCTTATTTCAGTCATTTACTGTTGTATTTATTAGTATTTCCATTAATTTTAATAAATATTCTTAGCCAAAAGATATACTCTGTGGTCTGTGTTAGTATTCTTAAGATTCCACTGCGCAATACTCTCTTAATCGTAACATAGAGTATAAACGTTTGGGCAGACGTGTTAGCGAGCGTGGTTTGGCCCGGAGAAACTATTTTATTTCCCGCCCATTCCACCCTGGCTTTAAAAAAAAATTTTTTTTGACCAATTTTGTACGTGAGTTCTTCAGACCTACTGTATTAATGTGGGTTGTCCGAAGTGGCTCGGCGTTAAGGTCTTAAGCGCCTCTAATGCTAGTTTTAGCGTAGTTGCTCATTACAAGTGCGTGAAATTTGTTTTTTTTTGTTTGGGTCACCCCACTGTTCAAAAACAAAAAAAAAAACATGCATAATTTGCTTTTGACTCTTCCTCACTTGTGTGGTTCGCTTTCATTGTTATCAGGGTTAGGGGAAGCGTAGCAGTTGTTTTTGAGGAAGTGAAGTGCGCATCGACAAGTGATATTAGTCGTTTCGGCAGCAAGCTGTATGGTTGGTTACAATTAATATTTTAGAGTATAAACTTTTGGCAGATGAGCTTTCTGTAAGCAATTGAATATTTCAATTATTACGGTGTGAGCTATTCCTTTTTGTTGTTTCTTTCGTTGAAGCCAAAACGTTATATAAAGCCTTTGTAATTAAATTTCCCCGTAATTTATTACAAACATCGCTATGCAAGATGGACAAGAAATTCCCCCGGCATTTCAGCCTCCGTCTGATGAAGGGGCGGTAGGGGGGGGTGCAACATTTATCCCATTTCGAAGCCCTTATTCGGGCAGTGCAACTACTCCAGCTTTCTCCTATTCAGGACGCAAGGAACAGATTGCAGTTCTCCTATTTTTCGGGGACACCTAGAGAGGACCCCGAAGAATTTATTCGACAATTTGCGATTATCGCTGCGTGCAAAAATATCCAGCTCGAACAATGCATCGAGTTTGTGCCAGTCTATCTCAAAGGGGCCACTTCGAAATGGTTTGCAGCCATTACTTTGACTAGCCCCCCAGTTTCATGGCAACATTTCGCGCAATTTCTAATTGCGGCGTTTTCAGGGGGCCGAACGCAAATGTCGAGACGACATGAGCTTCATAAACTCAAGCTTAAGGGAAACCGCATAACGGAATTTATAACCCGTTTCCGTTTTCTATGTAATGGATTGATCGACACCACGTCCTCGGAGAAACTATATTTTCTCCTGCAGGCCATACTAGAAAATTAGCGGGTCAACTCCGTATGAGGCCTGGGTTAACGATTGAAGAAGCCATTGATTTCCTAGAACATTGGTAGTGGTCGCATGATGTCCCCGACATGCCGTTCCATGAGCAAATGCAGGTTGACATGATTCGGGAAACTGCCAAAAAGGGCGCGAAGAAAACGAGAAATAATACTACACACAAGAGGAAGTGTTATGTCTGCGGCTACCGTGGCGACTTAGCTAAAAATTGTCACAACAAACCGAGTTCTCCGTCGAGCTATCCACGAAACAAAACCCCCGAGCAAAGCGAGAGCAAAATGTTCATTATTGTTACCACTATTAAAGGCGTGGAATATAATACTCTCATCGATACGGGGGCAGCGGAAAATTATCTAGACCAGAATATAGCTACTCAGCTTAAATTGAAAACGGCGAATCTCGCCGCTCAAAACAAAACGGCCACGCTAGCTAATGGTAGCACGGAAGCCATTACCCAGGCCGCCTGGATGGTTCCAGTCAAGAGCGGCAACTATGCCGACAAATTGACTTCAATTTGGGTCCCTTAGGGAGTTTTTAAGTCATATTGGGAGCGGCCTGGATCCAAAAAATAAGATACATTACGATTACAATTCCTTAAGATGCGCTATCCTTCGTCAAAACAAGAAAGTGTGGTTACCGCAGTGGAAGAAACAGGACCTGGCATTACTGTCATCGACCGAGCTATGCCATATCCTTAAAACAGAACCTCAGATACCAGTGTTTGCTTTCTTTGGTAAATGTAAGGCTAAGCCCGATAACGATGATAATAATTGCCATCCCTCTTTTCAGACAATAATCTCGGAATTCCAAGATTTATTTCCAACAGAATTACCCAAAGGTCTTCCACCGGCGCAAGCCACACAACATGAAATCCAGCTGGAGCAAATGTTCGTCCCATTCAACTCGCCATTATATCCCCTATCAAAGGACGAAGAGGCAGAGCTGGAACGACCAGTCCAGAATCTATTAACTAAGAGATTAATAAAGCCCTCCACCTCCTTTTTCTCTTCACCCATCCTGTTCGTCATTAAGAAGGATGGCGAGCTTAGAATGTGCATCGATTATCGTAAGCTCAATAAAATGACTTACGATAATAACTATGCCATTCCCAGAACGGACGCGTTGTTCGATAAGCTGGAAGGCGCACCTTATTTCACTAAGCTCGACGTCCTTCAAGCGTACCACCAGATAAGAGTCAAGCTAGTCCACACTAAGCTAACCTCCTTCAAAACGCCCTTAGGTTCTTTCGAATTTAAGGTAATGCCGTTCGGACTCAAAGGAGCAGCCTCCACGTTCATTAAGGCTATGAACGAGGCATTATGGGGGCTACTTAACAAGGAGGTAGTCGTCTATTTTGATGACGTACTGGTGTTCGCACCGACCTTATCGCTGTTACGCAAGCGGACACGATGAGTATTAGAGAGGATGAGGCAACATAGATTTTTCTTTAAAAAAGTCAAATGTGTTTTCGGCGTGCGCAAGGTAAATTATTTAGGATTTTCCTTCTCCCACATAGGGAAAAGCTGTGAGCAAAGGCTAACGCGTGCCATAAAAGCCTGGCCCAGGCCCTCAACGGTGCAGCAGCTAAGAGGCTTCCTCGGGACGGTCCAGTACTATAGGACGTTTATACCTTGGTATGCGCCGCGCCGCTTTTCGAGATGCTTTGCAAAGGGCAGAGGTTCGCTTGGAAGCGCCTGCAGGAAAAAGCGTTCAAAGCTTTGAAAAAGGCGTTCACATGCCCCCCGATCCTCAAAATTTTCGACAAACAGAGAGAATTACACATTATGTGTTTTGCCTCTGACCAAGCAATCGGAGCAGTCGCAATGCAATGGCATGAGGGGAAATTAATGCCCATTGCCTTTGAATCTCGGAGATTCAGACCAGAGGAGTGGGGCCAGAGGAGCGGGGACAATCTATCTATCTATTAAAACCACGTGGCGCGGCATTGGCGTCACTACCTTCAACAAGTTACAGCGGTATCTACTCCGATAACCAGGCCGTCACGAGGCTCCTAAGTCAGCCGAAGCTGTCGCGTACGCAGGCGGGGGTGGTTCAATCGCTAAAGGAATTTAATGACTCACTAAAATCCATCAAGACGTCCTGTAATGTCATAGCGGACACCATATCGAGGTATTTAAGCCGGGGCAGGGAACCCAGTGATAGTGAGATCACTGATGAGGGGGCAACCATGTCATCAAGTTTGGTGACTGACGTTTCACCCAAGGCTCCCGATCGCATATCACAATCGAGGAGCAAGCTTGGCATCAGCAGAACGCCATCTGTTATTAGCAATCGAAACCTAAATGGCTTTGCTGAAGAAAATCAGGAGCGCAAGCGTTTTAAGCGGAAAAAGCGGAAGCGGCGCAAAAATGTTACGCGAGTGGACAGGCAATGACCGGGAAGACCAAAATCGAAGAGAGAGACTTGGTAACCGAGTAAAGAGGACGCAGGAAAATCGCTCCCGTGCGAAACGACGAGAGCGTATGAGTACGTCTCTCGAATCTTCTTCCGACGGTGGAAAACGGCGGCCGCGTTCGCCCTCGTTACCCGAAATGCCCAGCGAAAGTTTTTTCCGAGAGCGAACGAGTCCGCAACCTGAAGCGAGTGCTCCTGTATATGTACATTTCTTAAGTGTTTTCTTTTACTCCGTGAACTCAGCAGTTACAGTCCACGAAGCAAGGCTGACCGAGGCAACCTACGTGGAAGACAACGAGCCAACAGGGCCTTCGAGCGAGGAGCCATCCATAATAGGAACGTGCGTTTGTCCGCCAGATGTCGAACTCACTGCCGTCCGCATTGTCGCGGTTCCTATCTTCTCTCACGCTACAAGGACGTTGGTCGTCGTAGCTGGTTTGGATGCCTCAGCACTGCAGCAGATTTATCCCTTGGATACCAGTGAGATTCCAGCGGGGCCCAGCGCATGGATGACTCCCTGGAATCATGAAGCCTTTTGGTTGCATGGATTAGGCGCCTTCGTGCCCTACATAAGGTGGGTGGATTTTCCGTCCTTAAGTTTTAAGCTCGGTCGCAAATACCAGTTCTCTCTTCTAAGTTCTGTAATTTTTCCCGCTCGGGTGCGTTGCTTTAAACCTAAGCCCTAACTAAGCGAGAGGAGCTTCAAATTAATTGATAAGCTTGAAAGCAATGTCTCGCGCGAGCCAATTAAGCACCGCGCTCGTTTGGCTCGGCGTATCTTTATTCTCCTTGGTGTCTTTTAACAGCGTACTTATTTGCTTTTATTTCAATTATCTTTCTATATATAAGCGGTTTCAAGCCCATAATTAAACACGAAGCGTAGCCGTTTGAGGACGGTGCAGCGGAGGTAGCGTCTAGAAATTAACAGAAGTAACCGGCCAGGGTTCCAGCAACGTAAGTTTCTCTTTGCCTTTAGACGACTGCTACATCCTTTGTAGCTTCAACTTTCCAGTCTTCTCATCTGGGTTGTAGAATTGGATTGTCTAAACCCCTTTAAGGGACTCATGTTGCGACTCGTGGCATTTATATTTGTGGATAATTATTTCCATTGCGGCTTCAAAGTATCCAGTCATAGAACGCCATCTCCACTCGCTCGAAACACAGGTTAGTGAAAACTGAAGAGGGGGTGAGCGTATTGGATAAGCTTGTTTCTTATATATGTTGTAAATCTGAGGGTCATTCTTAGCTGGGCCAAAGGCTCTTTCATTATTGCGCTTGTCATTGCCAAAATTATTGCTCTACAAGAGGCCCTCATTTCTGTACAACCGACCATTAAATTAACGAATTGTAAATTTGAGTTTTCATTCCGTTCGGGCAAGGCACAAGCCAGAGGCGTTTCTTGCGCGTAAGCAAGATCGTAGCCCATTTCAGTCATTTACTGTTGTATTTATTAGTATTTTCATTAATTTTAATAAATATTCTTAGCCAAAAGATATACTCTGTGGTCTGTGTTAGTATTCTTAAGATTCCACTGCGCAATACTCTCTTAATCGTGACATAGGGCTGAAAAAAAGTCAGATCAAACTATTGTTTCATTTTCATTCTATTTCCTCCCACTTTCGTAGCCATACACATTATTCCACAGATTGTTTCTCCGGCACTATGGTAAACTCGCTCAGTTATACTCAACATTCCAACACGAACCGGGGAGAACTGTTAGAGGGCCATCCATAAGGAACATTTTAAAAGTTTTTTTCGGTTTTTCTATATGAATGTTTACTGTTTTAATTCTAAGCTTTTTAATGTATTAATTTTTACTGTATATTCCCATTCAGATATTGCAAACTTTCATCAAAAAAGAGCCCGAGCAACGCCGGGTGTATCAGCTAGTATATTTTAAAACTTTTCTTAAATTTTCTTGAAACGTTAAATATTTCTGAAATACTAACTATAAAAACGGATGTATAAGGGAGAACTGTGTAATTTGGACAGTCGTATAAATCGCAGGAGCCTTCTTTTGCACAATAATACGGTAGATGGCACCACTCTCCTGATGGAAAATGATCATAGTCCTTACCTAGAAGCGTATGAAAAACACCGGCCAATTTTGATTTTAGAATTGTTGGTGTGTTGTGTAATTTGGACCATATATACTTTGTGTAAATTTGACCAGAATCGATTTAGATGACGTTATTTTGATATATCCAGCTTTTTAACTTTATATTTTTGACTTTATATAATCTTAACCCACACGTTATTTTATTATTTATTTTATTTATTTATTTATTAAAGTGTAAAATACAATATCCGACCAAGGCCAGTATGGCTGAAGGCGATGAGTTAGGTCCCTGGCCAGAAGAACGTATAATAAAGTAATGAAAACAAAAATATATATAATTATATAAAAAATAAATACAGTTGGAAAACAAAATGCTAGGTTTAGAGGGTTAGGGGAAGAGTTAGAAAAATACTTCTTTAGTCTGGACTTAAAATTTTTCAAGGGAGGAAGCTGCACGTATTGCAGGGGGCAGGCCAAACCAGAGTTTGCTTCCAGCTGTAGCAACACTTTTTAGTTGATATGAGTGTTTAATCAAAGGAGCTGGGTTTGTGATTTTACGCAAGTTATAAGGTCCAGCTGGTTAAGGCAAGAATAAACTATTAGGGAGTGAGATGTTCAGCGTGTTATTTAAAGCTTTGTAAATAAATATAGCTAAATGGAAAGAGTATAGTTGAAAAACAGAAAAAATGCCTGCGGCCGGAAAAAGGTGGGAAACTGGTTCTGATTTTTTTAAATTAAAAAGAATTCTAACGATCCACTTCTGAATTCGGTATAAACGCGTTAGGTTTGTTGAAGTGGTTGAACCCCAAAACTGAAGACCGTAAATAAGGGCGGATTGAATTAGAGCAAAGTAAAGAAGGATATTTTTGGGCAAAAAGCGAAGTCGTGAGAATAGGCCTAGGCGTTGATTTAATGTCGTAGAGAGAGCATTAACATGAGTGTCCCATGAAAGATTATGAGTAAGATGAATTCCTAAGAATCGGTAAGAATTAGTAGGTTTAACTTCAACTGTGTTGTATACCAAAGAGAAGTTGCACAAGTCAAATTTTTTATTGCGTTGATGAAATAATATATAGGTAGTTTTCTCAAGATTTAAATGCAGATGATTTCGTGAGTTCCAGCAGAACAGTTTCTGCAGTACTAAATTGAATGTATGTTGAATCGATGAGAGGGAGTGATCAGCATATAAAAGTGTGGCACCTTCAACGTAAAGGATCGTAAAAAGAGGATTAAGTTCTAAGGGGAGGTCGTTTATGAATAAGTTGAATAAGATAGGAGATAGTATGGAACCTTGTGGTACCCCAGTATTCCGGGTTAAAGTAGAAGAAGAAAGATTACCCAGGGTTAGAGTGTACTGCCGATTATGTAAAAAACTAGCGATCCAGTTTAGAAGCCGCAGTTTATGGGCCGCGAATGCTATAGAGCCTGTTAAATTTAAGTAGCAGAAGGTCGTGAGGGATAGAATCGAACGCTTTCGAGTAGTCAAGGAACATAGCAACGACTAATTTTCCTTTGGACATGTTGGATATTATAAATTCGGTTAAATCATAGCAAGCAGTGAATGTGTTGCGATTAGAAGAGAAACCATGATGTGAAGAAGAAATAAGAGCGTTAGTTGAGATGTATGAAGTTAAACGATTATTAAAGTTTTTCAAAAATTTTAGCGAACGAAGATATTTAATTAAGATATAAGCTCATCCCATCTAATACGGTCTAGAGGGTTGCTGATAATTTGTATTTTTCACAGTGCAATAAACACAAGTTAAAACAAAGTTTCTGCTATTACTCGGCCTATTGTTGTAATTGGACCACCTGGTTCAATTTACACTACCCATTGTGAAATTCGAACCGAATGCAAAAAACTTTAAATTTCATATTAAGCCCATATTATAGTATTTCATTCAAATAGTGCACCAAATGATAGCCTGAAATGCCCACTACATAACTACATTTGAAAATTTGGACTACGTCATTTTGAATAGAAGTTACAGTCCTTTTCCCTTAGGGGGTCTAAATTACACGAGTCTTCCTTACAATAATTCAAGAACATTTTAAAGAATTAAACAGCCCAAAATCACAAAAACTATATCGATAATGTGAACTTGAAGAATAACAAGGTTTCAGAAAATAAAATTCATTATATAAAAAGCCAATTTATCTTTTTTTTACTTTTATACAAGAACTTTTCAGATAAAGATAAAATGATAAATACAAGCAAGAAGGATATTTGCTCTTTTAGTTTGCATAATTAAAAAAGAATAAAAATTTGTTCATTATTTGTAACGACTTTTTTCAGAGAGAAAGAAAGAAAGAAAGAGAGAGAGAGAGAGAGAGAGAGAGAGAGAGAGAGAGAGAGAGAGAACAGGTTAAGATTTGCTCAAAATAGTTGATGCTTTTGAGCAAAACATATGCTGCTCTCTCTTTCTGAAGAAAAATTTATTGTATTGAATGACCAAACTTTAACTACGAAAATAAAGTTGACAATTTCCTTGCACATTGTATTTTCCCGGCACAGGATTGTAACATTGGGAACATTAAGATTCGTATCCATTTTATTTTTGCAAGAATTATTTAAGAGAAGATGGCACCAAATGTGCCCACTTTGTCGTTTTAAGTGTCAAGTGAATTGCCGCATTGACAAATATCTGTCACAATAATAGCTCACCAATCTTCTCCTTTGTAAGAGCTTTCAAAAAACATGCTTGACTCATGCTCTGGAAAAAGCCCTTTTCAACTTTCTCACTTATTACAATTCACGGATAACTGAGTTGGCCATTTAACCCTTTCCCTACCGAATTAATTTTCAATCAAGTAAAAATTTTGAAATTCTCAGATCTGTATAATCTAGATTCAAATAGTTTTAGGACCAAAAAATTAAAACCATAGCTACTTCTTAAAAGATTATATTTGATGATGCATGCCTGTGTACTTTACTAGTGTGTGTAAAGAACAACTACAATAAACAAGTCAGGCAACCGAAATGCCCAGGACCGATAGGATTTTAAAAAAATCGAGAACAAAAAGGAAAGCATTTGATTTCTAAAGAAGCCTTTCATTGTCATGAATTAGATGAGGTTGTTAAGGAAGCCTCTGGTTGCTAAGCAAGGCGTACTTCTAAGGGAAACGTATAGTTCAAACTAAATAAAACTATCTGAAAAGTTAAATGGAGAAAGTAACATTTCTCTATACATTAGAACATATACGAATCCTTTAATTTGTTAGCATTCCTATTTAATAATCTCTCTTTAAAAACTATTGACAACGCTTTTCTACGTAAGCATGTATCAATGAAGGGAAGCGTAGCTACTAGGTATTGTTAAAATTTGCCTAACACACACTAACTATTGATAATATAAGGCGTAAGTAGTTACATGCCATATCTTAGCAGTAAAAGTTTCCAATAGTTTCATAATGGTATCATTAAAACACGAATCATGGAACCAACTTCAATTATCATTAATTTTACGTTATATTCATTCATAACACATCATTCCAAGTCGTTTGATATATTACATGCTATATTTTAGCATTGAAATTTCCAATGAAATATAATGGGTCCACGAAAAGCAAGTGCCTTTGAACCGATCTCGACTATCAATAATTTTACGTTATGTTCATTCATGACACATCATTCCAAGTCGTTTGATATATTTCATGCCATATTTTAGCATTGAAAGTTCCAATGAACCATAATGGTTCCACGAAACCAGGTGCCTTTGAACCAATTTCGACTATCATTAATTTTACGTTATATTCATTCATGGCACATCATTCCAAGTTGTTTGATATATTACATGCCAAATCTGAGCTTTGAAAGTTTTCCCTGAACCATATACCCTTGAGCCACTAAACCACATACACTTGAACCAGTTCTGACTGATATTAACCATCAAGGAAGACGGTCACGTGTGTTCACTTAATTCACAAGCTTTTTCTTTGATTTAGCTATAACATCTTAAAGGGAGAACAGCATTTGGCAATTGTATAGTGAGAAACGTGGTCCCCTATATTATTTTTGACCCTTTGAACCGGAAGTACTTCATCGATTTTTTCCACCAACGAACTCAGACTTCCGATTTCCCTAAGTTGTCGAATGGCGAAAACGGAAGTCGAAAATTCGGAAGGGTTCGAAGGCTAGAGCACCAACAGACAGACGGACGGACGCACATTGTGAAAACATAAGTACTTATCGGTCCTAATAACATTCAAGTACAACGTTTTTTTTCTTATGAAATTGTTTAGAACAATTTTAAATCAATTAAAAAAAAACATTAAGTAGTTTTTATTTATTTAAGAACTAAACAATTTCACATTTTTTCACATCTCCTTCTTGATCTTCCTTGGCAATTTTCTTTACGACACTTCTGTGCTCTGCTGTTCGGAATATTTGACGTTCCTGCATCATAGCATTGAATCAGAGTGCCTTATGGTGTCTTATAAGTGAGATGAATGCAATGTTTGCTTTAAGGTAATAGATTAAGAAAGAGAGCTCTCAGAAATTTGAGTACACGGTCGTGAACTCAAGTAGGGGAAGGGCTACGCCCACCACGGTCCAGTGCAACCAAACATGCCATCGCTTCCTCATCGACAATGGCATGTAGCTCTTTTATACATATTAACAGGTCACTATAAACAGTTCATTTAAGTTTTGCACTTATTTTCATTGCAACATAATCAGCTATGTGAATAATTGCTTTACTAACTTCCTCAGAGAATCCAATCAATTCACTGAAGAGCAGTATGGCTTCATAAACTTGTTCACTAATTTCCACAGGCGCTCTATCACTGTGAGCAACAGGTGAGCATATATCCAAAATACCTTTAACATCAATGTTGCCATTCGAAGATGATTTCAATTTCAGGAGAGATTTAATTTTTAATTTTCTGTCAGATTCAAGAATTTGAGTAAAAGAAACTGTATATTATCCTGCATTTATTTGCCGATACTTTTCAAAGCGAGCTTCTAGAAAGTCCGTTTGAAAGCGGACTAGTAAAACATAAGCAGCCCCAATGATATTTAGCATGTAAACAACTAACTCTATGATTTGTATTGATAGTGTTGAATTGCTTGCTGACCTCTTCTAAAGATACAACGTTATTCTGCTTTCACCATCCTTGAAAGACCTCTCGAACAACAGCAACAGCAACACGTTCACCTGGTGTTCTTCTTTGAGGTGAAAATTTTATTGTATGACTAGCTGATATACCCGGCGTTATTCGGGCTCTTTTGATGAAAGTTTGCAATATCTGAATGGGAATATACAGAAAAAATTAACACATTAAAAAGCTTAGAATTAAAACAGTAAAAATTCATATAGAAAAACCGAAAAAAATCTTTTAAAATGTTCCTAATGGATGGCCCGCTAACAGTACTCCCCGGTTCGTGTTGGAATGTTGTGTATAGCTGAGCGAGTTTACCATAATGCCAGAGAAACAATTTGTGGATAATGTGTATGGCTACGAAAGTGGGAGGAAATAGCATGAAAATGAAACAATAGTTTAATCTGAAATAGAATGAAAATGAAACAATAGTTTGATCTGACGTTTTTTCATCCCTGTAGTTCTTCTATTTCGTGTGACCTGAACTTTAAAAATTCATTTGTTTATGAAAAAATTCAACAATTACAAAATTCTCTTCTTGGGCGGCGATGAATGTACATGATCATCTGTGTATTCTGCAATTCCAACAATTGATAAACTGTTAGGAAATAAAGAAATTAAACTGGAGCAAACTCCAAACATCAGGTAAATAATAATTAGAAAAATGAATGGAAAAATTCTGTGGTTTGTATTCGAACCAAGAACCTCGACTGTCATGGTCGACGCCTCTACTAATTGGGCTATCGCCGATACTTGAACAACCATCTGTCACTAAGTGTCTTAAAGACAACCAAGTAGACTTTACCTGATGTTTGGAGTTTCTCCAGTTTAATTTCTTTATTTCTTATTGTGTATTCATCAAACTTTATGATGGTTTGGATAAGAGAAATTCAAGATCTGTGAACCGGGTGCGCATCTCCCATTGGCGTTTCCTTCTTGACAACTTGGTTGTCTTTAAGGCACTTAGTGAAAGCATGGTTGTTCAAGTGTTTGCGATAGCCGAACTGGTAGAGGTCTTGATACAAAACTGATGCATTCATCACTTGGTGTGATCTGGCAGTCGCAGTTCATTCTGTTGACACATTTGCATCGACGGCCACAGGGTAACTCACCACTTGTTTATTTGAAGCAGTGTGCTGGAAAATTCAATACAGCACCGAGTGAAGAAGCTGCTTTCTCTGCCGCCTTTCCACTGTTTCTCAATAATCTGCTAAAACTCCATTATTTCCACTCACTGCCATTTTTAAAGCTTTTCAAGTAAATGTTCAATTCTAATAACTATCAATTCTGAGAAAAGCACAAAGGACACGAATTGTATGTATTTTTAAAATTTCCGACGTCTTCTCGCTGATTCTCAGAGGAGGAAGACCCTTCCAGCTGTATGTTGACGATCATTACGCGAAACTTTAAATTATGGTTAGGAAATCAGAAAGCCTGAAGAATATTATATTATACTAGAAGAGGTACCCGGCGTTGCCCGGGATAATTACACTTGGATGTAAACAGAACAATCTCAAAAAATTAAATTAAATTTTGCAATATCTTAAAAATAAACACATGAAAATGCTTAGAATTAATACAGTAAAAATTCTTAATGAAAATTCTAAAAAAATCTTTTTAAATAATTTCTTACTCACGTAATCTTACCTTAGATGTATACTTAGTGTTGTTGCAATTTCCACTCTTTTCTCGATGTGTTGAAGCAAAACTTGGCCATTCATCACTTTGTGCAGTCTAGCGGTCGCCGATTCTTCTATTTACTTGCTTCCCATTTGCTCAATACATCACGGAGCTAAAGGAGTGCTTCCTCTCTCGTCTTTCCACTCTTTCTCAATAGTCTGCTAACTCTCCATTGTCTCCATTTACTGATCATTTTTAAAGATTTTCAAGAAATTGTTAAGTACTAAGAACTCTCTTTTCTAAGAAAAGCCTGAATAACAGGAATTCTATGCATTGTTACAAATTGAAACTTATCCATATTGCATTGTTATAATTCTTGGAAAGGACTGCTTTATCATTGCATCATCATTTTGAGCTCATTGTTATTGGTGAATTGCGTGTTGAAACCATTGTTGATACCTATTGTTGCACAAACTTTTATTTGCATTGTTGGTCATGAGATATATATTGTTGGTCCGTGCAGAGTGTTTGTGAATTGCGTGTTGATACCATTGTTGCAAAAACTTTGTCTTGCATTGTTGGTCATGCGATATTTCTCATTAATATGCTATAACCATGAATATCGATTTTTTATCAATAATTATTATTTTTTCGAAATCTGAAGTAGACAGTGACCTTCCTCATGCTTTGAAGGTCATGTATGCGAAATTTCATCAAGATCGGAATAAAACTGTAGATTTGTATAAAAAACGTACAGACCCACAGACAGACCCACAAACATCCTTCTTTATATATATAGATAGACTAGAAGAGGTACCCGGCGTTGCCCGGGATAATTACACTTGCACAAACTTTGCCTTTCATTGTTAGTCATGAAATATATATTGTTGGTTCATGCAGTGTGTTTGTGAATTGCGTGCTGATACCATTGTTGATACCTATTGTTGTACCAACTTTGCCTTGCATTGTTGGTCATGAGATATTTCTCATTAATATGCCTTGCCATAACCATGAATATCGATTTTTTATCGATATTTATTATTTTTCCGAAATCTGAGGTAGACAGTGACCTTCCTCATGCTTTAAAGGTCATGTATGCGAAATTTTATCAAGTTCGGACTAAAACTGTAGATTTGTATAAAAAACGTACAGACCCACAGACAGACCCACAAACATCCTTCTTTATATATGTAGAAGATAAGAGGGTGGTCCTCGATTTATGCATTTAAGTCGTGTGTCCTAAAATATTTTTAATAATGAAATTAAGAAAATGATCAGTCTTGAGATTCATTTACATGTCTTAATGAACATGTCTTACCATACATAGCTATTTTATTGGCTGAATCTGGCATATTTTCTTCAATTTGTGTACTAAATGCCATATAATTTTTAGAATTCTGTGTTGCTATCTTCGGGGCATGGATTCTATGAGATGTTGGTAGGTTGTAGGAGTAATTTGAGACCAACTCTGAAGAACTGCACCTTCCAATTCCTGCAGATTTGATGGTGCTGGATCTCGCTGCCTGATGGCCCGTTCGATCTCATCCCACAAATTCTCAATGGGATTGATATCTGGCGATTGTGCAGGCCAACGAAGCAAGGTAAATTCTCCGGCATGTTCTTCGAACCATCTGAGGACGATGCCAGCCTTATGACAAGGAGCATTGCCCTGCTGGAAATATCCATTCCCGTCAGAGTACACCAATAACGTAACGGGATGTACTTGATCCGCGACAATACTTAAATAATCTTGGGCACGCACAGGTCCGTACAGAGGAATCAAGAACCCAAACAATGCCAAGAAAACATCAACCAAACCTTAATACTGCCGCCACCAGCTTGAAGTGTTGTGGCAATGCAGGTGGGGTCCATGTTTTCGTGTTGTTTTCTCCAAATTCTAACCCTGCCATTTGCATGATGCATGATGTAAATTCGTGACTCATCGGACCACATGACCCTTTTCCAGTCATTTACTGCACAATCCTTGTGCTCCTTGGAGAACTAGAAACGTCTTCTCTTGTTCAAGGCTGACAGTAGAGGCTTTCGAACCGGTCGTCGGCTTCCATAGCCTAAACGGTGTAATGAGCGGCGAACAGTTCATTCAGAGGCGGTCACAGTTTGTCCTTGATTAAGATTTGCCGCTAATTGACACACTTTTGCTCTTCTGTCGCCCTGGACAACTCTGGCCAATCTCCTTTCGGCTCGAGCATTGAGGAGCCTGTAACGACCACACGCTTGACGTTGAGAGCCGGTTTTTTGCTTGGTAGTCCAGTCTCTGTAAACATTAATAACTGCTGCTCTTGAACACTTCACAAGTTTAGCTGTTTTGCTGATACTGATTCCGACACTGCGCGCGCCGACGACCATCCCGCGTTCAAACTCAGTTAAATCACGTTTTTTGCCCATATCGTCGCATAAAACACAGTGCAATTGATGGTCATCTCACCGGCATTCTCTTTTTATAGCTATCTAGCCCTCTAGTGGAATGCTAAACGTGTTTAAGAAATGCTAGACATCTAGCTATCTAGCCCTCTCTCAGACAAGGGAGTAAGGATTGTGCTTTTGGAGCCTCATGTTCAACAGAATGTGGCTATTTTTTAAATGGGGAGAATCAGCATGATCTGGGTAAGCCACTTTCAGTACCGTCCCGAAGTCAGACATGAACTTCTAGAGGTATGATGCACCCGGACATGGACGGTCAGATGTCAAGGGTCAGCATGAAACGTGTTGATGGTGGTTTTTCCAACCTTGATGAAATCGGCAGCTACAACACGGTCTACCACATTTTTTTGTTTACAGAGCATCCTCAACCAGGTCGGGGACAAACTCTGTACCACAGAAACAGCGGGATATCCAGACGGAGAGAACAGGAGGTATTCTAGATTTAGCATACAGCTCCTTCATAAGCGAGAAATGGACCATCAGCAATCATCATCACCATGTTCTCCATGGTGATGGAAAAAATTGAAAATCATCGGAGGGGAGAGTGAAACGTCCCCCAGAGAACACCGAGTGGGGGATTACTCACAAAAGTACGGTCACTCACATCCACGCACTTGATGTTATGTCCGTGGAAAATAAATAATGTCCAAGCCGATGTTCTACTCATGGGAAATCACACAATCGCTATCGGGTTCCACCTCTCTGAAGCACTTCTAATCGGGTCCAAGTCGAATGCTTTCTAAATTTGTAAGCGTTTGGTATTCTTTTATACTTTTTTTTTTTTTTTTTTTTTTTTTAATTCGCTCATTACCCATGCGATTATGTAACGCAATGAATGCGCTCGCTTGTCTCCTTCGCGGACCAGGGCCTGCTTATTACCACTGGAGGTAACAGGTGGTTAAGTGCTCGCATTTGCAACTGCTCTGGCTCGAAACCAGCCATCCCGTACTCCGACCGCACTGAGAGCTTCCCTTGGTTTCGATCTCGAATCTCCCGTTCTTCTGACGAGCAATCTCAGCGCTCCTTTCTTTTGCATTGCTATACATTGTTTTTATCTGCCATTTCGTTAAAGCTTTTTTCATTACTTCCCTCGGAAAAACGATACAAGACAAATTCAGTATTATGGATGTACATGTTTCTGCAGATTTGTCCAATGATAAATAAACCATTAAGGAATAACATAACCAAGTACGGAAAAACTAAACAAAACCATTCCGAAACCACAACTTTCAACTACCCTATGTTAACATTGAAAATTTCTAATGGACCATGATGATACCATTAAACCACGTACCTTTGAATGAATTTGGATTATCATTACGTTTACGCCACCATTCCAAGTTGTTTGATATATTACGTGCCACATTTTAGCATTGAAAATTTCCAATGAAACATTATGATACCATTAAACCATGTATCTTTGTACCAATTTGGATTATCATTACTTTTACGTAATATTCAATCATGACACACGTCAGTTGTGACCCTTTGTCGCTTGTTGCTAGCTCGTCCCGCTGCAAATACAGGACTGTCGCCGGCTCACCCGTCTTCTCTCCTATGATGTATACATAAAAATAACTATTTAAATAAATAAATAAATGCGGTTGTGAAATATTCATGCCTTTGGTCCTGTAAACTGATGTTAGTAATGGTTTAATTATTTTCTACTAATGTTTTTATTTATATCTCATTTTTTAAATCATTATTCAGAAAACGAAACAGGTGCAGACAATACAGAATATTTATTTGCTTAGAAAATATAAGCTAACATCCAAAATTCACGTATGAAAGGATTGAAACCAAATATTGTGCCTTTCATTAATTTTTATGAATACATAAATTTGCGTGGCTTATATTTTTTATTGTTGTATTTAGATAATTTTTTTGTATTTGTAGTCTTGAAAATTTTGATAGTAGTTTATTATTATTATTATTACTATTATTATTATTATTATGAAGAAAACATAAACGTATGAAGAAAACATCAAAGAAATTGATAAACTAGCAAAAAATTTAAATATCAAGGACTTTGACCGTTCTCAAATAATTATGCTTCATACCAAGTCATTTCAAAAGGGGTCGGTCGTTGTTAAAATGAAAAATATGGAAGCCACTGTCAATTTTCTAGCTGGTAGAAAACATTTGAAAAAACTAGCTAGTAGTAACGCAAGTTATAAACATGTGTTCATAAACGAACATTTAACGCACACTAATAAGGTATTATTATGGAAGCTTAAAGAATTAGCTAAAACCAAGCATTGGAAATACGTGTGGGTCAAAAATGGAAATATTTTTCTTCGGAAAAATGATGGTGATAAAGTTCTGAAGATCACAGATATACAAGAACTGGATTCCTTAGTACAGTAATGGATTGAATCTTTGAAATTTCTGTTGATTGGTGTTTTTGAGAAAATGTAAAATTAATCAATTTTAGTTATGGAGAATATCAATTGTTGCTTTGTAAACATTCGCAGTGTGAAAAAGAACTGGGAAAATTTTGAAGCCTTTGTGTCACTAAATCCTAGTTATAATGTAATAGTTTTATTAGAAGTAAACATCCATGAAGATGAGATCCAGCTATTTATGTTACGTGGGTTTAACTTTTTCGTTAACTTAAGAAATAATAAAAGGGGAGGAGGGATCATTATATATTATAAAGGGGATTTAGACATTGTCTTTGACAAAAAAAGCAATATGCAGGAATGCGAATGTGTAAATGGAAAAATTGGAATTAATATAGATAAGGCTGGTAAGAAGTGGTTTGTGGATTTCTTGGTAATTTATCGGCCCCCAAGCAGTAACATTGATAAGTTTTTATTATCACTTGAGTCATTTATCAAAGTTAGAAAGCAGCTTGATGATTTAGTAATTTTCGGTGATATGAATATCAATGTAATGAATGAGCATTCATCATATACTCGTAATTACTTAGCCTTATTATCACAATTTGGGCTAAAACAAGTTATTAATGTACCAACTAGGACTGAATTGTATGGGAATAAAATTTCAAAAACTATAATTGATCATGTTGCTATTAGATGTGTCAAATGGAATATTGAAGTTAATGTATCATCTGTTAAATTTGCCGATCACAACTTAATTAAATGGAGTCTTCAAGTGCCGAAAAGAAATAGTAATAATAGAAAAATAGATTATGTTAGCATTATAAACACTAGTGTTGTGAATAAGAACGTAAAGAATACAAATTGGAATGAAATTTTAAATTTGGAAAAAACTGAAGATATTTATGCTTTTCTGGTGAATAGGTTTAATGCTATCTATGATAAATCGAAAACTTGCATAAAGCTCGGTAAGCAAGGCAAAAAACCCTGGATTTCGCAAGAATTATTAAATGAAATTGAAAAAAAGAACAACTTATGGAAAAAGGTGAAAGACTCCCAGTATAATAAAACTTTAATGATACAATATAAAAATATAAAAAACAGAGTGAACTCGCAATTGCGATACGCTAAAAGACATTTTTATAGAAATCAATTTGATTTAAACTTAAAAGATTCAAAGAAAACCTGGGAGTTAGTAAACCAGTTAATTGGGAAAAACAAGGTCATTAATAACATTGAAGAGGATTTTATTATGGAGAATCTCGACAATTTTAATGTGACATTTAAAACTGAAGTTAATAAAATTCGTCAACAAATAAGTAATATCACGTTTGTAACAGATAAAATTAAGGATATATCTAACACAATTGTTGTAAGTGAAGTAGAAGAGAAAGAGATAGACAACATTATCAAAAAATTGTCACCAAATAAGGGTGCGGGATATGACAAAATTAGAATGAAAGACATTAAATATAATTTGAGATACCTGTTAAAACCTCTAACCTATTTCTATAACAGAATTCTTATTTCTAGCAAAATTCCTGACCAGATGAAAATAGTTAAAATTAGACCTATTTTTAAGAAAGGATCAAAAGTGGAATGTACAAATTACAGACCAATAGCGATTTCGTCATCTCTAATGAAAATTTTGGAATGCCTCTTATTAAATAAACTTGAATCCTTTTTTAATAAATACAATATAATGCACTCTCAGCTATATGGGTACACGAAAAAGAAAGGGACTCAAATGCTATTATCACATATGACAGATGAATTAAATGAAGCTTTTCATCATGGTTTATATGCCACTGTGGTTTTTTTCGATTTAAGTAAAGCATATGACATGGTTGATCATGAAATATTGATAGCTAAATGCAAAAAATATGGCATTCGAGGAAATATGAGTTTGTTATTAAGAAACTTTTTGAGCAACCGTGCACAGAAAGTTTGCATGAAGGATCGATGCAGCAGCAGCACTTCAGTAAAATGTGGTGTATTTCAAGGATCATTATTAAGTCCAATGTTATTTAATTTATTTATGAATGATTTACCATTAAATATTGAATATGGAAAAATTTATTTATATGCGGATGATATTGCTTTATCAATTGTTCACAGAGATGAAGCTAAATTATTGGATGAATGTCAAAAAAATGTATCCCATGTTGTTGATTGGATTAAAAATAATAGATTAAGTTTAAATGTAATGAAGACGCATATTATGAAATTTAAAGTACCAAATAAAAGATACGAACTGATGTTTAATACAAGAATTAAAGTTCATGAGACAAATTGTTGTGCCAAATTAAATGTATGGAGGCATTGTAACTGTGCTGTAATTCATGAAGCCTCAGAATTAAAATATTTAGGACTCATTTTTGATTCTAATTTAAGTTGGAGAAATCATATTGAAAATTTATGTGCTACATTAAGGAAAATTATACTTATGATGTACTATGTAGTATGGTTCTGTCCTGTAAAAATCAGAAAATTACTATACGTAGCATACTTTGAATCCAGGATGCGATATGGTATTTCAATTTATAGATTCTCATCGGCTGCAAGGGAAGTTGAAAAATTACAAATAAGAATAATAAATCTAATTGGCACAAATTCAATATATGACAAGTTAGACACTAATAAGAAATTCAAAAAGCTAAAAATCTTAAAATTTCAAGATCTATATGAGTATATCATCTTTGTGCAAAATTTTTTTAAGAGTAGCTGGCTGTATAAAACTGTAAACACACGTAATTTGCGTAATAAGCAAACCTTTATTGTTCCACGAATTATGAATAATTATGGTAAAAAGCTAAGAAACTATTATATCCCAACATTTTTTAATACGATACCAAAATGGATTCAAACATTGAGATCTTTTAAATTTATAAAAGCAGCATATTATAGATGGAAAGAATATTATTAATTATTTTGACAAAGTATTATGTTGCTGATCAAGTAATATTGTCATTTTGTCTGTAGTATAGTATTGTGAATTTTTAGTTTTTTATAGTTACATGTATTTGTTGCAATGTATCATATTATCCCATACAAGCCATATATGAGGCTTCGGGATAATTAGTTATAATGTAATTGTTTTTAGTTTTTTTTTTTTTT
>JAHWFO010065173.1:70166-105784 GCA_023313115.1 Rhysida immarginata
TATTATTATTATTATTATTATTATTATTATTATTATTATTACTAACAAACGTTATCCGATTACTTATCCTTATAATATTGATCAACACCCCATATTAAAGAAAACAACTGTTAGAGACTTGGGTGTGATATTTGACCAAAAACTCACTTTTCATGACCAAATTGTTCATGTTAAACAAAAAGCACTAAAGGCCCTTGGGTCTATTCTGCGAAATAGTGCTAGCTTCACTCAGAAGAATACTTTTCTTCATCTATATACCTCTTTAGTTTTACCAATATTAATGTACTGTAGTACGATCTGGAACGGATGCACCCAACAACAGGCATATTCTCTCGATAAAGTTCAATCAATCTTTTTGAGATTTCTGAATCATAGATATCCTTCCTCTCAAACAGTATTACCATCTCTCACCATGAAACGTGATCAATATGACTTGATCATCTTAAGAAAAATCATTTCCGGAGTAGTTGATGTTGATACGAGTACTATCAACGAGTACATTTCCGGAGTAGTTGATGTTGATACGAGTACTCGTATTATTTCAAAAATTCGTCTACGAGTACCTCAGCTCTCTTCTCGAGAAACACTGATGCGTCTCCATCCAACGCTTATGAAGAAAGCACATGCTCGACGATCCCCACTTTTTCGCATTCAGTCCACCTACAATAGATTGCAGAATTCCTTCGATATTTTCAACTGATATGTTTTTATTTTTATTTTTTCCTACATTGTTTCTTTAAGTTTGTTTGTTTTCATGTATGTTGTTCTTTTTTGGCTTCGGCTGTTTGAACTAATAAACTGAATTGAATTGAATTGAATTACTATTATCATTACTTTAGTAATTTTTTTTATTTGCTTTAGAACTTATGATTTTTTGGTATTAATCAATTTTGTTTCGTTATTTGTTAATTTTACATGTGATTTCATTAACCCCGTTTTGGGCTCTGGCCTGTTGGGAGCAACATTGGGCTTTTCCCTCTAGTCTATCTGGTGGGATACTCCTATTATTATTATTATTATTATTATTATTATTATTATTATTATTACTATTATTAATATTATTATTAATAGATTACTGTGTGTTGGACGTGTGGATATTTGCTCTGCTGAGATATGGCTCTTACACTTGGTAATTATGTTTCGATTTCTTAGAATTTTATATCAATAGATTCAGGAATACTTACAGATCTGAATTATACTTGGCAGATCTGAATCATACTTGGACAATTTCTTTTATCGTACTGTAATTCAAAATAGACTTACTGCTGAGATCATATAAAACAACAATGGCTCATTAAACAATTGATTGAATGAGAAAAATTAATTGTTACATCGCAGCATCCTGCGTCATATAAATAAATAATCTATCATTATTATCTTTAGCTCTGAAGAGATACAGTGAAAAATTAATTAGTGATAGATAGTTAGTACAGTTTATGGCCTAGCTTTGAAGTGATAAGTCGTCTTTATGTCTGAAAATTGTCCACGCTGTCTCAAGTCCCTACCGGACCATGGAGAATACCCTATATGTTCAATTTGTAAAAATGGTATGCACTATGGGTGTTCATTGGCAGAATCAACGTGGCGAGGTATGGCACAACAGAAAAAAGAATCATGGAAATGTGCAAGTTGTCGTAGCAACAAACAAGTCAGAGCCGGAGAGATGGCAACCAAACGCCCAGTGAATGAAGAGGTAGAAAACGAGACCGTTATATCGAGCCAAATGAAGAGTCTACAAGCATTGCACGAAAAGACTGATCAGCTTCTACCGTTAAAGAAAGCGGCGCTAGACTTGAAAATATGCATAGAAAAGATAACTGGTGAAGTAAATGAAATAATAAAAAGTCTAAATTTCTTGTCAGACAAGTTTGATGATATTGAACAGAAACAACAAATTTATTAGAGGGCTTCGGAATGTTTATTTGAAATGATTTTTAATTTGTCCTTTTAAATCGGATGATTGTATTATAATGTACACTATATGATCACGAATATCCGGACACATGCACGTTTGCGCTCTAGCCACGATTTCATGGAAATCAATAGGGCGTTGCACATCCCTTTGCCCGAATCACAGCTTCCACCCTTCGGGGAAGACTTTCCACCAAATGTTGGTAGGTACTTTCCGGAATGTTCCTTCATTCCTCCCGAAGAGCGAGAATCAGTTCAGGTACAGAAGTTGGCCGATGTGATCTGGCCCGCAAGCGTCTTTCCAATTCATCCCACAGACTCTCTATAGGATTGAGATCGGGACTTTGTGCCGACCAACCCATTTCTTCGACCCCTGAGTCCGCAAACCACTGCTGTACACGCCTCGCTTTGTGGCACGGAGCATTGTCGTGTTGGTAGAGAAATGGCCCGTTTCCGAAAAGTTGCCACAACGTTGGAAGTGCACAGTTGTCCAAAACATTCAGATAACGGTCGGAGTTCATGATTCCTTGCACAGGAACGAGCTGGCCCAGTCCGTACCATGAAAATGAGCCCCACACCATGACTCCTCCTCCTCCTCCGAACTTGACTGTGGGATCTGTGCACTCAGGTAAGAAGCGTTCTCCAGGTATGCGCCAAACCCA
The DNA here is from genome assembly GCA_023313115.1 of Rhysida immarginata. Classification (NCBI taxonomy): domain Eukaryota; kingdom Metazoa; phylum Arthropoda; class Chilopoda; order Scolopendromorpha; family Scolopendridae; genus Rhysida; species Rhysida immarginata. Next base: position 72,740 of record JAHWFO010065173.1, read on the forward strand.
AACTCGTCCATGGGATTGCCAGAGTGTGTAGCGAGATTCGTCTGTCCACATTACACGTTTCCATTGGTCCATTGTGCAGTTTCTGTGGGCTTTGCACCACTCCAGACGTCGCTTGGCGTTGACCCTGCTGATGTGGGGCTTGTGGGCAGCAGCACGGCCATGGAATCCCATCGTGTGCAGTTCCCGACGAATTGTCATGGTACTGGCATCATTTGCAGAGGCGTTTCGAAACTCTGTGGCAATTTTTTCCGCCGAGGACTTCCGGTTGCTGCGGATGACACGACGAAGCACTCGACGGTCTGTGTCCGTTAGTTTCTTGGGTCTACCGGTTCGTTGTTAAACTGTTGTTGATCCCCGGGTCTTCCATTTCATAATGACATCGCCTACTGTTGACTTGGGTATCTGAAGAAGGCTGGAAATGTCACGCACGGACTTGCCGCATAGGTGACATCCAACGATGGTTCCACGTTGGAACTCACTGAGACCTCTGCCGAACGACCCATTCTTGCCAATGTCCAAGCAGAGTTGTGTCTGTGCAAGTCATTATCATGTGACATTGGGCCAATCGATGATCTGTGAGGGGTGTCCGGATATTTTTGATCATATAGTGTATATTTTAAATAAATAAAAAAATAAAAAAAATTATTATAAAAGGGTCTTCTTTGGGACCTCTGTTATTCGTCATATATCTGATAGATGTGGACTGTTATGTTAATCTCAGAAATGTGGAAATTTTGGCATATGCAGATGATTTGAAATTATTTAAGAAAATTAGTAAAATTGAAGACTAATGTTTCACAATACGAAATTACAAATCTTGAGAGATGGGTCAGGAAAAATGGGATGAAGATGAATATCGACAAGACTATATAACAAAATAAAAACCAAATTACCTTAACTGTGTATAAATAACATCAATGGTAACACAAAGAGCCAAAACCGCTTTTCCACAACAAAATATTTATTATGCCTGGATACGTACTTCGGACGCTACGCGTCCATTTTTCAACAAGACCGCGTCCAGTAGGGTTGTTTATCTAAGTATTTTTGTAGGGTTGTTTTAATATTTTTATAGTGCTGTTTTAATAATAATAAATCCGTATAATCCTTGTAAATAAGATGAATTTTACGAACATATTTTAAGGCTGCTCAGGCTGATATATATATGTATGAATCATACACTACCCTATCAAAAGTTATAGGACAACCATGATTTGCATGAAAATGATACATTTCTTTGCAATTTCATTGTTGGCATTCTTCCCAGCACTACATAACACAGAGTATGATATTATGAGATGATGCTTGCGTGAATACTGTAAGAATGTCTCAAAGAAAAGAGCTTTCAGGCTTCAAAAGAGGTATAATTGTTGGGTGCCATCTCGCTGGCAAAACTGTTAGAGCGACGACATTGGACTCTTGATCAATGGCGAATGGTTGAATGAAGTCCCGCTGCACCATCTGGCAATCGGATGGACGGTATTAGGTATGGCGAACGCCCGGCGAACGTTATCTGCCCACCATGAAGTCGGCGGCAATGCTCATTTGGTCTTCCTCAAGTTGCTCGCGTATGAAATGGTAACGAACGTCTATATGTTTGGAACGCTTATGAAACACATTATTGTTAGCAAGCTTTATGGCACTCGTATTATGTCGGTGATGGTGTGGGGGTGCTTTTCATGGTATGGGTTGGGTGCAATCGTTTCTGTGGACGGACATCTAAACGCAGAGTGTTACCATGACATTCTGGACAACGCAGCACTCCCTCTCTCTGGCAGCACTTTGGCAATGGCCCTTTTCTGTTTCAGCACGATAACGCACCTTGCCATAAAGTAAGGGCTGTAGGCACATGATATGATGAAAAGGGGGTTCGAGAGCTTGACTGGCCTGCCCAAAGCCTCGATCTGAACCCCATCGACCATCTGTGGGACGTGTTCGAATATCGATTGCGCGCTTGCACAGAATGCCCGAAATCCGTGACCGAACTGCCCAAGACACTTATGGCAGAATGGCGAAAATTATCTGTTGAAACGTATCAAAAACTTGTGGACATTGTGCCCCAGTGAGTAGAAGCTGTGAGAGCAGCAAAAGGTGGACCAACAAGATACTAAAATATGTAAATTTTTGAGTATTTCTATTAAACTAATGGTGTTCCATGACTTTTGATAGGGTGGTGTATATACTATAACATGAAATTATTTATATTTATGTTCATAATAATATCAATTATATCATATAATGTATTTGGCATGACTGGATATGAAACATTATAAAAATAACATAAAATCAAGGAATATTTAAAATTTCTTTATTATAAAAATATTAAAACACTACAACAATATTTAAATATAAAAGTACTTAATCAATAATTAGATAATAAAGAGAGAGATAGAGATAAAATTAAAATTACTGAATTAAAAATTATTTTTTAGGTAAGAAAATAAACTGAAATTTAACACGACTAATAATAATAATAATAATAATAATAATAATAATAATAATAATAATGGAGTTTCACTAATCAGAGACAAAATGGAACAATGGAATTTCAAAATATTTCCTATCCAGCCTGCATAATTATTATTAACAATGTGTATTATTCCTCTGTCGTCCACTGTATTTGTATTTCTTCACTGGTTTTCCCTATGGAGGAATTTGATGTTTTGTTTTGACCAGCCATCAAGGATGTTGTCGCTGGTGGCTTCCACTGAATTCAGCTCAGCAGAGGCGACGTCGCCTGAAAACCATTTTTCTGCTTCGTGCGCGATCAAGGGCAAAAACGGGGTCACGCTCGGGCGACAAGGAGCGACGTCGGTCCATGCGCAGTATCCACGGAGCGACACGTGTCGTGTGTGACAAAGCGTATCTTCGGCGGGCCTAAGGGTATTGTCGAACCGGCCGTGTGGAGCTTTGGAAGCAAGTGACACTTTGCTTAGAATTCCACTGTATGGGACTGATCCTCAAACAACAATAAGATGGCTTGATGTCAGTATCTATCGGAACCTTAGAGTTAAGTGGAAAGAGGATATGATGATATTTAAACTGGATTTTACTGATATTTATCATGAGTCATGACTTGATGATTACACTGGCCAACAAAATTTGAGATTTTTCTTGTGATAAAATGAAAGTGGGTGATTTTTCGTAGTATTTTTTCCTGCTGATTACGAATATAATTTTAAAATTTCTCTAGCACGCACTGCTTTCTTGTTTTACAATGAAATATTTTTAAATCATTCAGTGTTTTGGGCCTAGTAAAGTTCCTTGCGGCCCCAAAATATGGATACTGTAACATTGTAGCCGCTTCTCTTCAATCCCATTACTTTAACGTAGAAGTCTCGATGTGCATAACTTGGAAACTTGACGTGATAGAAATAATCTAAAGGCAGATCTGGATTCTACCTACAAATTACTACTAAGAATACTTTGTGTGGTCTTAGTCACAAAATCTTAACAGGCTAAAAGATTTGGATCATATAAATTTGTACAATTTTGCAAAAAACTATGAAATAGTTAAATTGCAACAAATTTCAACAAAAGTCAAATATTGTGTTAGAAGACTGTAAGAAGTATCTGAAAAAAAGAGACTGACCATATCTCAAACCATTATTTCTATGACGTTGAGGAAGAGCCTGAAAAATACTTCTTTTCGGTACTTCTTATGTTCAAACTATGTCGAACCTTAGAAGAACTACAGATATGATGGGATACCTACATAGAAGCTTTAACTTGACAAAAGATGAACTAAAGGAAGGCCTAACATATGGCAATTTATGAAGGTAATTACACGATAAATGATAGAAAGCTGTAATGCACTACACCATGGATGTTCCACCAAAATGTAACAATGAGCTTCCTAGAGTGCAGGAGGGGTTTAGGAAACTGTGGCGGAGGTTCATCAGCATCCAGCCACTGTACTGGTCGTTTCCTATTGCCATTTCTCGTCGCAGGTGACAATGGGATCAAGAATCCCCGCTTCGTCATGGCGCAAAAGCAATTCCGTACACACCTCCAACCGACGATCTTTTTGGTTTTCCGTAATTTCATGTGGGACCCATTTGTCCTGCTTTTTCACCTTTCCGATGGTCCTAAGGTGTCTACTGACAGTCGACGCTGATACGGCATGATCCCCTGCAAGGTCCCGAAAATTTTTGACGGGCCCTCTTCCGCGGATCCCTTCAGATCAACGTCATTCAACACGTTGGGCGGTGTCCCTCCCGGAATTTTCGGAACCAAAGTTGGACAGTACGTTCGTTTATGGTGCCTACACCGAATATCTTATTGATTTTTCGAGAGGCGTTGTATGCAGTGTGATTCAACCTGAACTGGTAATGCATTATCACACGTAATTCGTATGAAGTCATGACTATCTTCGCTTTGGTTCAAACGTTATTAAATATCATCGCAGACATGCAAATTTCAGGCAACTGGTCGCTGATAGGTTTATTTCTGGGAATGTAGAACTTTATTATGGGTACTTGCTATTAAACGTGGGAACCGAATCCACCTCGAAATCCGACATTTGATATGCAACCGCTATTTCCATAATATTATTTAATGTCCCTATGCGCATCACGTCGTCTTCTACAGCGAAAAACTAGAAAAAGAAGAAGACGACGTCGTCGTTGAAATGCGCATACGGACATTAAATAATGCTGTGGAAATAGTGATTTATTTATTTATTTATTTTATACAGAGATCCCAGTTCCCATATATATATATATATAATTTTGTATTTTTAGTGTGGTACTAAAAAAATATGGCAAATATATAAGAAATGTGATGCATGCCTCTGGGGCCTCGCCAGAAGACCCCGTGGCCTCAAATACATCTCAAGTTCCCTTGAATATTAAAACGTGAATATTAAAATGAGAGCATCAGAAGCTGTTAGGTAAAAAATTAATATTCCTGATTACAGTAGTGTCAAAGCCTTAAGAGTCCAGTGAAGCTTACGTAGCGCAGTCAAGATTAACAAGTCTGAGCAGACTACATCTAATTCTTATTGATCATTATAGTGTCAAAGCTCAAGAATCAGCCATAACTGAATATAATCGACTTAGATGCGGTACCGCCCAAAATAATTCATTCGAGTCACAGGGAAGTTATCATATCTTACAATTCTATGTAAAAAATTAAATTTAATTTCACGCAATATATACATATACGTTCAGTTCTCATATAAATATTATTTTATATAATACTTTATTAATAAACCATTAAGGAATGACATAACCAAATACCGAAAGGTTAAACTAAACCGTTCGCTGAACTATACTTTTAAACCGTCCTATGTTAACATTGGAAGTTTCAAACGGACCATAATGATACCATTAAACCACGTACCTTTGAAATAATTTCAACTATCATTAATATTACGTTATATTCATTCATGACGCATCATTCCAAGTTTTTTGATATATTACATGCTATATTTTAGCATTGAAAGTTCCATTGAACCATAATGGCTCCACTAAACCAGGTTCCATGAAACCAATTTCGACTATCATGAATTTTATGTTATAATCATTCATGGCACCTTATTCCAAATCGTTTGATATATTACATGCCATATTTTGGTATTGAAAGTCCCAATGAACCATAATGGTTCCACTAAACCAGAATGGTTCCACTAAACCAGGTTCCTTGAAACCAATTTGGACTATCATTACTTTTACGTGATATTCATTTATGATACATCATCACAATTTGTTTGATATATTACATGCCATACCTTATTGAAAATTTTTGAAGGTGTCATAAAGGTACCATTAGTGCACGTGCCAATGTTTCGATTGCAACAATTTTCAAAATGGTTCATTTCCTGAACCATATTTATTGGCCGAAATAGTAATTTATATTCGCTTGTATCTCGTCATTAAGATTTGTTTGACATATTACTTAATATATCTGTCCATTGAAAATTGCTAGGTGGGGTCGTGATGGTATCATTTGTGGACGTGCTAATGAACCGATTTAGATAAAATTTATGATTTTTTCATGGCATTTACCATATTCATCGACTGACGAAAATAGTAATGAATAACCGCACCTATCTTGTCATTACGATTTGTTTGATATATTACTCAATATTTCTTCCCATTGAAAATTGCTGGGCGGGAAAATAGAGGTACCATTTGTGCACGTGCCAATGAACCGATTTAGATAATATTTGTAACTAGTTCCTGCCATGAACCATATTCATCACCTGACGAAAACAGATTTTGAAAATCTTTCATAACCTCGGAGGAGTTTGAGTTACAGACAGACAGACGGACAGACAGACAGACAGACAGACAGACAGACAGACAGACAGACAGACGGACAGACACGTTTCCCCACACTGATAGCATAAAGCTCCTTTCGGTACTTAATAAACGTGAATATTAAGATGTAAGCAACAGACGTCACATTCTTGTGCTGCGTAATTGCCAAGTCACAAAACGTTCTTTAGCTAAAGATGTAATGATTTGGAGTGCTTTATAAATAAGTGTCAGAGTTAATAAGAGCACTAGACTTGCCTCTACATGAGATCTCACAACTTTTTACATGAAATGTTTAGATGGTGCATGTACATTTCAGCTACAACATAGCCATCATCAAGGTATTAAAGATATACAAATATATATTAGTATCTTCCGGAATAAAAATTTTCCGGAATCGTGATATACTGTGAAATTGAAGAAGTGTGTGTAAGTGAGCGAGGCTTCCCCGCATTGTTTAACATTCGCAGATCACGCTCGAACGTCTTTTGACGTGATATAAAGGGAAGTCTGCGGTGCACGGTCTATTAACTGGTAGTGTAGAGTAAGCATCGCATTCTGATTTCGCTACGGAACAACGTTCGAATATCAAAGATGACCATCTGAATGGTCGTCCATCAATCCATCCACAATGAATCATCTGAGCAACATCGTGCGAGAAGACCGACGCCAAAGTATAGAGACAAAAGCTGCTGCGATATCCGCACTTCTCACCATTCCGCAAACTGGCTTCGAAGAGTGTTTCCAAGCATTATATAGACTTTGGCAGAAGCGTGTTACTGTCCAAAGACAGTATTTTGAAAGAATATTTTTTAAATGTTTGTATTTTTTCTATGTGCAGAAATAGAAATTTATTCCTGGAACTTTTTGAAACTACTAATATAAGAAAGGGTAGCCAATCGTGATCATGTAGAAGAACGACATGTCATGATTGGCTAGAAAGGCGGAATTAAAAAAAGAGCTAAGCAAAAAACGTTAATGGGATAACAGGTTTTACCATCATGAGAAACCAGCGGTTCAGGTTCATTAGTTCTCAGTCTTCGCATTTTAGAATTTCAAGAGATCCAAAAAAATTTAATTTTTTGTAACCGTTCACCACGTATATCGGGTGATCCAAAATTGTGTTACATTTTTTTACATTGTTAACGACATTTTCCGTGTTTGCTTATCGGCCTCGGTGGCTCAGTGGTTTGCGTGATCGCCTCTGATGCCCGAGTACGCGGGTTCGATCCTGGCCGAGGACGACGAGGATTTTTCAGGGGGAAATCCTGAGATCACGCACTTCCTTCGGAAGGGAAGTAAAGCCGTTGGTCCCGTGTAGTCGTTTGCCGGCTGCACGTTAAAGAACCCTTGCGAGGCAAAATTTGCGGCCCCTATAACGCCGTCCTGAAATGGCCATAGCAGTTGAAAAGGACGTTAATACCAAACAAACCAAACCAAACCAAACCGTGTTTGCTTTGCAGCAATTCAATGCTTTCATAAGAATCACGAGGCACGGGCAAACACTGAAAATATCGTTTACAATGTAAAATAATGTAATGCACTTTTGGATCACCCGGTAAAATTTTGACGCTTTCTTTCTTCATGTAATGTCCTGTGTTTAGTATGTGCTCAGCGTATGCTGACTTCTCTGGTCTATGGTTCTTGATGCAGTCGAAGTGTTCTTTTATTCTTGTTTCCACTCTTCTGCGGCTTTGGCCAATATATTTGAGGTCACAAGTACCACACGTAACTTTGTATATTCCTGATTTTTTGGTTTTCTGGATTTTGTCCTTGGTATTGCCGAGCAGTCTTCTCAGAGTGTGGGTGCTTTTAGAAGCCACCTGAAGGTTGTACATGCCCAAAATTCTTTCTAGGCCTCTTGTTAATTTCCTGTTATATTGTAGGTAGAAGAATTTCTTATCCTGGGCTTCTTCCATGAGGGTCGTGGCACCTGTAATCCCTGTAATCTTCAATTGAGAGTCTGCTTTTGATAAATTTATTCTTTTTTGAAGCCATTGGCGGCCGCTGCCTCATTAATCTGGAGGAGTTCAATGTTCCGTTTCTCTCCAGTCATAGGAATGTTCAATGCTCTGTGGATCATATGGTTATAAGCTGCGAGTTTATGGCCAAAGCAGTGATTAGAGTTGCCATGTATGTATGTAGGTACATAGTTTGGCTTCCTGTATATGCTGAAACTAGACTCCCCCCCCCTCTATGCACAAGTAGATCGAGGAAAGGGAGGGTATCATTATTGTTTTCTATTTCCAACGTGAAGATATGGATGGGTGTAGGTTGTTGAGGTCATCTTTTAAATGGTCTATATGGTGTAACGATGCGCCTTAGCTGGCACGTTATGTTGCAATAAACGCAATGCTAGATTCGGGGAAAGTCGGCAAAATGCTCTGAGGGCGTTACTCATATGGGGTAAAAGATACACTAATTGTTTTGAAAGAAATAGGGCAAGCCTTCGCACAAACTTGGTTGATCCCTCCTAAGAGTCGTAGAGGGAAAATAAAAGGGTATTTATTGATCTAAAGTAAGAAAGAAGTGTCTATTTTTTTATAAAACGTAAATAACCACTCTAGGGTCAATTCAAAAATAAAAAAATCTTAACTTTAACAAATATGGAAAGTTCACGAATAAATGAGTGAATTAAACTTTCCAAATTCAACGATAAATTTAATTAGAGTTCTCTAGTAGGTGTTGGCTGGTTTGTTTTAAGTCTAATTTTGTATGGGGTAGTCTCAAACAAGGGGCACTAATTTAACAATAAAACGAAGTTCACTATCAGATTTAGTTATCACTTTTGAGATACACACTATCTAAATCAGTCTCTAACATCAGTCCCACATGGGGAACACAACATTACGATCACGGCCAGACGATGGCGAAGTAAGTAGGGGACTTAATCGTTTCAATATTGATCGTTCTCCCTGGTTTCCCCTTTTTAATTAGTTGGCTGTCCTAGTTAAGTTTTTAAAGATTTTTCCACTATGACTAAATCGTTTCCAAACGGATCAATATACTCGGTAAAAGGAAGTCCTTTATTCTCGTCTGAAATTGGTCAGTTCCTTGATAGAGATCGTCAGTAAAAAGGATGCCGAAGAAGATTCTTGTTGATCGGTCGGCAAGAGGGCGGTTGAGAGTTGGGGGGGATGGTAACTCAGTTGCCTATTACACTCATACCAGGAGAGGTATAGGGCGTGTTAATAAAAGGGGACCCTCCCACTACCCGCTGCGAGTAATAATGTACTAAAATCCTTCTGATGGGGACGTTCAACATTTACGGTAAATGTCCACTTTGCCTCGTTTAGGAATAACATCATCGGTGTTTCTCTAGTTTTAAGCACTGTCACGTCCGAGCGATTGAAGGGAGCGACAATCAACTTCCTTTTTTCTTTAGTTTTTTTGAGAGCGTTTCTCTCGTGGTTCTTTGTAACTTTATTTTCTCCGAAGTTGAAAGTGAGCGACGTGTTTGTTTTTCGTCGTGAGGGATTAGTTGAGTTTAAGGAAAGGGGATAGTGAGGCTTCTTCCGCTCCTATCCCCGTTAGCCTATCACTCTGTTGTTCTCCTTCATTCTGGGATGGAAACTGTTTTTTCTGTTGTGTGGCCACTAATTTTTTTGTTTGTATCTTTTCAGGTTTGTGCGCCAGCAGTTGAATTAGTTTAAGCTTGTTCTTATTAATTATGTTTTTTTATGCTTATGTATTTGTGTGATTTAGGAAGCTTGATGAAGCGTTTTTACGTGCAAATCGTATTTTCTTATGCACTGATTTTATGCAGTTTTTGATATGTTCTGTTGCTTATGATGTTTTGCTTAGTGGTTTTATTGATATGTGTTTCTGTGTGATTTTGCAAGCTTAGTGAAGTGTTTTTACCTACAGATGAGTTTTTTATGCAGTGGTTTTTAGCACTAGTGATAAGTTTTCCGTGGTTTATGTGATTATGACTATTATTTTTAATTATTGCTCTGTGTGATTTATGAAGCATCTTTTTTTGCGTTTTGACACCAGACGTATGTTTTTTTAATTGTGCACTAATCATTATGCTTTATGTTTACTTTAGGTTGAGAGCAGTTTATTGTTTTATTATTTTATGTTTATTGCTTTTTTCCGATGTTTGACCATTCTTTTCCATTGCTTTTGCTTTGATTGTGATTTTCATGATGCATTGCAGTGAGATGCTGGTGGAGAAATTCCTAATAGCATCAACGGGTTAATTTCCGAAAATTGTTTCTTTGTCTCGTTTCAGTTGAGTGGCTGAGTTCTTTTGAACTACCCCCCCCCCTCTCCTGTCTCCCTTTTTCCCATTCCCTGGTTAATAGTATACACGAGGCAATTATTCTTTATGGCACAAGAAATTATTGTTAATCTTTGTAAATGGACCAGTTTTTCCTTCCATTCTCGGTGGTTTACGTTTTTTTCTCCCGAAATGAAGTTTAAATTTTTTCTCCCAATTATTGGTTAGGTAGGCATTATTGATTCCCGTGTGCACCTGGTTCGTCGTCGCGTCGAGTTTCGCCGTTTTTGCCGTGCCGTTTCGTCTCGCCGTCGATGTAGCCACGCTCGCCTTCAGTCGATTTTTGAATTTGCCACCCTTTTTCACGCTCATTGTCTTTCGATTCTCGTTACACTTGCCGCTGCTCTTCCAGGCCCCCCCCCCCGGGCCAGATGACATCATAACCAGGGCTAGTCCGGCCAAAGATAACATCATACGAGAGGCCAGCCGGCCAAGATGACTGCATACTCAGGCGGTTAGAATCGGATGATAATTGAGGCGTGCGACGTTGTTTGGATGTACCTTTAGGCATCGGACGTACCCTCCGATGCCAGCGAGCAACTCATGGGTATGTGTCTTTGGCTACCTGAGTGATGCACCTGTTTCGAGCAGAGAACTGTTCGTCGTGCTGCGAGTGAACTGTGTTCCCGTGGACTCTTCGCAATGTGTTTTTCGTGAACTGTATGTGTTTCTCCGTTCGTCGTGTGTGTCGTCGTGAATTAATATGCCTTGATAGGACTTTCCGTTGTGATTAGCTTTAGCTTCCTAGCATATAATTTAGTTTTAAGTTAGTTGTTAAGCTAGCTATTAAGGTTTGTTTTGTTTTGTTTCGGCTAGACCCACGCTGACGAATGGAAATTTTTTGTCTGCCCATATCAATATTAATTTATGTATTTTGTTAGGAATTGCCTCAGGTTGTGTATCTATTAATCTATGTGCCATGGCTCTAGGCCAATCCCCTTAGTTTTAGGCTGTGTTTAGGGAATGGTAGCCATATCATAAATGGGAATAAAATTAAGACGAGGCCCTTAGTTTTGGGTGGTGCAATTTGCTGGGACCCTCCCTTTAGTATTTAGGTAGCTTGTGTTTTTGTAGCGTGTGTTTTTTAGTGGTTAGTGTTAGGTTGGGCTGACGGATTCTCCGTTTGCTGTTGCGACGCTGGCGTCCTGCTGTTTTCGGTCAGGACTGCTGATTTGAAATCCTCTGATTTGAATTTTTCCTATCTTCGGATTTGTTGACGGAGAAGGTGCTCTGGTGATTGTGCAGTCCTTCCCTCCCTTTTTTCGCTCTGTGTATTTACACATGATAGCTTTTTCTCGTGGAGCTGATGTTTGGTTCCATATTTTAGCTTTTTCGTAATATTTATGGATTTTTGCCCTCTGAATATTTAACTAAGCTTCTCTTCTTGTTTAGGGATTGGCTATTCAGCGGGAGACCTTTGACCTCGTTGGGGGTGGTTCATCCTCTTTGCTGAGTAGCCTTTCGTCGCCATCTGTGGATTTTATGACCCTTTTCCGCTCTGGACAGAGGAGTCAGCTTAATTAGCGCGTTTTTCTTAGTTTTCGTCTTTTGTCAGAGAGTGACTTTTTCTTGGATCGGATGACCCCGGGATTCAACGGGTTTGGCTGTCAATTGATTGGTCGATTGACTTGTGTCGGCTTCTTTATGAAGTCTTTAGACAGATTTCTCTCCGAGGCAGATTGCGACTGGCTGGCCAGGGGAGCAGGTCGTGAGACCTCGCTCGCTGGTCGGGCAGAGATTGTCGCTGGGCGACTACTGGTGGGAGATCGGACCTCGGAGTGGTTCTTCCGCCGATTGCCGATGGCCCTACGGCTTCCAGCATTGTCGAAGACGGATGGGTTCCCAGTCTCGTGCGGCATTGTTTGCGGGTGGCTTTGCTTGACACCTGGTCGATCCCCTCTCTGTCTCCTTGGCCTCCGCCGTCTCTTTTCCTCACGTCGGATCCTCGCTGACTTTCTCCGTCTCATCAGCTGATCCAGAGATCATCGTAGCTCCTTCAGTAAGCTGAGATTTTCGTAGGCAAGTTCGCACCGATTTGCGTTTTACGGTCGTACTTTGTTGTTTTTACTCGCTTATCCGTTCTCCGTCTTCTTCTCCATTTCCTACTTTATATCCCTGTTACCCAATCCAACTTTCACTCTGTCTAATAAAGGCGTTATCTATGGCCCAGATAGTTTTCTTTCTTTTTCTCTGCTCACGAGAGCACCCAGCCAGCAGTATTCTGAGGATGATTGTCGCCCTGTGTTAAGTAGTTTAGTTAAAGGTAACATTTTATTTATTTTTTGCTTTGTGGGTTGTAAGCCGTGTTTACGTTATGTTGTTGCTGCTTTGCTTATTTTGATTGATTGCTTTGTTGTTGATTGTTATTTACTTTTGTTTATTAAACCGTTTTGTTTTTTTTTTTGCTTTTGTAAGGGTCGGGGGGATAATATTCATAGATTTATAGTCGAATAATTTATTATAATTATGTTATGTAAAAGATTGCGCTAGTGAATTATACTATTCACAAAGTTTTATGATAATTTAGGATTTATCCCATTAACTTACAGACTAAAATCTCCGCACACAGGCCGGGTAATAAATGGCGAAACTAGTCGGAAACTGTTCTCCCTTTCTTGTATTGTAAAGTCTCTACCAATTTTATGTTTATTGATTATATGACAAAAGATATATAAAACAATAACGTTTGGTAATTTGGAATAAAAGATGTGGATAAATGAATAATGAAATTCAATTAATGTGATGTTCAACTTAAGTATGCAAATGGAGAATAATTCAAATTGTAATAATGACAAACATTGTATCAAATTGTATCAATTTGGGTCATCGTAAGTATTAATAAGAAAACATAATTTCCATATAAAGACTTGTCAATCAATTTATACGATATACAACAAGGTAATCTATCAATTTAAAGATTTGAATAGATAAGTATTTACGAGGTAATGATTGATAATTTCTTGAATAATAGTGATTATAAATCAGAATGAGTTTTGTGTAAATCTTTACTTAAAGAGAATCAATGCGAAACCATATCTAAATGCGAAACTGGAATGACTGATTTAACAATTACTGAGTACAATAAAGATTAACAATCTAATTTCTAAGATTTAATGGAATATAGCAAATGATCTGTCTGGATCAGATAAGAATTTAGAGAGAGTATAAGTTAAGCTCTCTATGAAAAATATAATGCTCTAATGTAAAATGTATCTGTCTTCCCCACTATCTGTTTGATTAAATAATCCGTTCCCAATTATGAATGTAATAAAATGAAACAGAAAGAATGGCCATTGAGACATAAATTTGGAAATCAAAATCCGTAGACACCTCTCTAGCTGTTCCTATACTAAAAAGCTCTTGGCATTCACGTGATCATTTCTTGTCTCTTTGCTCACTTTAGATTCCAAAGTTCAATCCTTACCTTGTCTTTCTCGTGGTCTTTCTATCCCATATCCTGTTCTCAAATTCGTTTCTTGTTTACTTAGCTAACTCTGGCAATACTCTTTAGGTCTTTGAAAACGAGACCAACAACTAAAACAATGAGATGTAAAATGAATCTCACTTTCTCCCCTTGCGACTAATGCCAAAAGTGACACTTAAAAACGATTCTTAACAAGCGCAGAAAAAAGAAATAATTAAAATAATAAACTTTATTTAATTCTACTCTAAGTCAAATCCTTCTAAAACTTTATAAAATCTTAATTCTAAATCTAAATAGATAATTATGAACGCGAGTATAAAATAGCTCATTTACACAATTAATCTGGATATTCTAATTCTGGCTTATTAATCCTCAAACCTTACACTTTTTAAAGCCTTTTTATTTGATGCGTTATTTAAGCTTAGGTCTCGTTTTAACCTTGTTTTTTTGCTCTTTCTTGTCCTACATTGCGAGTTTGGTAGTGGTTCAACCTCCTGAATTCCACTATACAACTTTTACCATCCTTAACATAACGTAAATTCAGGATTGTTGAATCGTTCGCCAAAATCGTAGTGGTTCATTTTTCCCATATAAGTGGTGCCAGGATTCAGGGCTTCTCCTGATCGTTGCTGCCCCGTCCTCCATAGCGTATTACACTCATACCAGGAGAGGTATAGGGCGTGTTAATAAAAGGGGCCCCTCCCACTACCCGCTGCGAGTAATAATGTACTAAAATCCTTCTGATGGGGACGTTCAACATTTACGGTAAATGTCCAGTTTGCCTCGTTTAGGAATAACATCATCGGTTTTTCTCTAGTTTTAAGCACTGTCACGTCCGAGCGATTGAAGGGATTCTCGAGACATGTTCTTCAATTACCACAGTCCCCTCGTGAAGTTCCTCTCAATACGGGTTGTAAGTTGCCCTATCTATTTTTTAATTTTTCCTTAAACAAGTAATTGTCTATGTTTTATTTTTCCCTCTTTTTTATGTCCCAGTATTCCTTTTAACTCTGTTCCCTTCTCTTAATCAGAAGTTTTCTCGTTTTCAGTTAATTCTTAAACCAAGCAGGTATAAAAAATCAGGTGGGTTTCCCTTTCTTTACTTTTCTTACCTTCAAGACTAAGTCCCATTCGAAAAACACTGATTATCCACAAAGCCAAAAAAGGGCAAAGCACAAACTATACGAATGGAAAAACTTTAGCATCTTCCCTTCACCAGAAGCCAAAATCACCTAACCACTGCACAGCATCGCCATCTACGGAGCAAATTCTAAAAGGGGCGACCAACTTTGAAGGGGATTGAGAAAAAACAGGGGCTACGTTTTTTTGGGGGCACATTCTAAAAGTGTGGGCGGTCTAAAAGCATAGGCAAATCCAAAAGTGTGAGCGAACCTAAAAAGCGTCGGTACATTCCTGGTTAAAAAATTTTTTCCTCCTCTCAGATACTGTCTTTTCTCTCCCCCCCCCCTTCCACCTTCTCTTTTGGCGGTCCTCAATTGTCACTGTTTTCCGATACTAAAACCCCAGGGGCTACCTAATATATGCATACCCCAACCTGTTCTGTTACAGGAGGCGAATAATTTTAACCTGGCCAATCACATAAGGCCAATGATTTGCTTTTTTTTTTTATCACCATAGTGTTTTTTGTGACTATTTGAGCTAACCTAGCCTAAGTAATACGTACATACACCAACTGTTTAGTTATAGGGAGTGGAACATTTCCTCCTGGCCAATCACAAGTAGCTAATTGTTCGCGCGTATTTTTAATCAATGGTGGCACAGTAGTTTTTGGCCATTTCAACTAATCCAGTTAAACCTAATACCTCAACTTGTTTAGTTACACGGGGTGAACACTATCCAAAACATAAAAAAACTGACCCCAACAAAACACACCCAAAAATCCCCCCCACCCACGGCTGACAAGCCAAACCGTTGCCCGCACAAAAAAAAAAAAAACATTTAAAATTGCAAATAAAAATTTAAAAACTTAAAAACTTGTTTGCAATTTGAAAACCAAAACGACAAATAAAAAACAAACAGAACCAACATCAACTTTCAAAAACACACTCCCAAAAAGCGTAACAAATGTTGCCAACCGGACAATTGTTTCCCATGAACAGGCAACCACAACAACAACAGCCAAACAAAAAGAGCGCACCCGCTTCAGCAATCACAAAACGTTAAAATCTCAACGTTTCATTTTTCGTCAAACAACATGAGTACCTTTGCAGATATCAAAGCTCATCAGCGAAAAAAACGACCTAATTGCCCACCTACAAAGTTGCATAATTCAAAAAGACGAAAAAATCGCAGAGTTAAAACGGCAGCTACCAAAGAAATCCAAAGAAACCGAAGCTCCAATAACTAAAACACCCGGACGGCCAAGAAAGAAAGCTCCACCAACGAAACCCGAGTCACCTCCAAAACCCAAACAAACGACCCTCCGCCCCACATGCGAAAAATGCACCCATGATTTAACGACAATGGCAAGACTGTTCGGCGACATAGATTCTCTACTACAATTTTTAATTGACCATCAAACAGTCAAACAAACACTAAACTGTTTTAAATGCGGCCAACCATGTGAACTGAACCAACAGAACCTGCAGTTCCGCTGTCGAAGACAGAGGACAAAGCGTATCCGCGGAGGCAGCGAAAAAACCATTGAAAAATGAGAGTTCAAAAAATCCGCACTAGCAGGCACATGGTTTGACATCACCAAACTCTCAATAGAAAAATGTGCCTCATAACAACAATAATATTAACCTTGCAATATTAACCCCGTCAACAGTTACTCACAGAAGAAACGGGCTCCTCAAACCACACAATATTCGACTGGTACAGTTTCATACGTGAACTGTTCATCGACGACATAATCACAGAGCAAAAACGAAGGGGCAGAAAAATCGGCGGACCAGGAACCAAAATTTAGGTCGACGAGGCGAAGGTGGGAAAAAAAACAACCGAGGCCGCATAATTGAGGGACAATGGATTTTCGGAGGAAACCAAAGAGACACACGCGAGTGTTTCATCTTCCCGGTGGAAAAAAGAGACGCCAGCACACACATCACAGCCATCAGTGAGTACGTCGAGCCCGGCACCACCATAATCTCGGACTGCTGGCGAGCATATAAGTCGCTGGACCCAAAATTTTTCCAACACCTCACAGTAAACCACCCATATAATTTCGTAGATCCTGACACAGGAGCAATAGAAAGAGTTTGGCGTGAAGTCCGCAGCAACATCCCTCGATTCGGGTGCAAAAACACCATTTCGCCGGGTACATCGCAGAATTCCTGTGGAAAAGAAAAACCCCGACACAACACAAAATACACGAATTTTTCAAATCTGCGGCAAGAATGTACCCTGGAAAGGAAAAGGCGCTGCCTCCACCCGGGGGAACCATGCTCCTCCCTAGATAAGTCCTCCACCAGCGGAACCTCAACATAACAAACGCAGCCCGAACACCACAACCCCCAACTCCACATCCACCTCGAACCTCAAAAAACTGAAACAAACTACCAACCAAAAACATAACCACCCCAAGCAACCTCGAAGAAATAACGCACCCCAACACCCAACCAAATGCCTAAAAAAACTCATATGACAAAAAACAACCACCACAATCTGAGCACAGCCCGCACCACATTGCGACGAAATCAAAAACGACGGAAATTGAGTTTTTATACCTCAAAAACGCCACCAAAAACTAACAGCCTCACAGCTCAGTTGGCAAAGGCGCTGGTCTCGCAAGCAAAACACCAAACCAGCCCAGGATCGAATCCCACCACCAGCAAAAAAAGTAAGCAAACAAACAAACAAACAAACATAAAGCCAACACGAAACCAAAAAAAAACATAAAACGAAACAAGTAATCAAAGAAAGCAACCAAGAAAACCAGAAACAACACAACCAAGACACCACCCTCTTTTTATTACTTCTACAAAAAACTACCACCCCACACACTTTAAAATCCCACCCACACTTTTAGAAAAAACCCCACTACAAAAAACCAAGCCCCTGTTTTATTCTCTATCCCCTCAAAAAAATATCGCCCACTATGAAAGATCCGTAATATTGAATCATACCGATGTATCGGCGGACCTCTACGACGTTCGATGGTCTTGGATATTCTAATATGGGGTCGATGTTTTTTGTACTGGGTCGTAATCCCTCCTCGTTGACTTGGTATCCCAGAAACTCAACCCGACGGGGAAAGAAAGATGACTTCTTAGAATTCACCTTCAAATTGAATTTGATTTGGAGAAGAAATACACGGTAGAGAGTTTCAAGTGTGTGTCCCAATTGGGCTGGCAATAATGAAAAGTTTCGGGTTCGACGGAGGGATCAATCCCTGAGGGATCCATCAGGGATTGGAACGCTTGTGCGGCATTCTTTATGCCAAAGTGCAAAAGGTACCCATTCCTGGTACCATGAATGCCGTCTTTTTGCGAGAATCTGGAGTCATTTCCACTTGCCAATAAGCTCGGCGTAGGTTCAAGGTGAAAAAAACCTCGCATTGCTTAATTTCCGTAGGATGATATCAGTGGGCAAGAGGAAATAACTCATGGGTTTTCTTATCTGATTTAATCTTCTAGCATTCAACACGAAGCGAGGTTCCTTCGCTTTGTCCATATGGACCAGGAAATACGGAAGGGACCATGGTGACTCACATCGTTGCACCACTCCCTGGTGTTCCATTTCCCGTACTATCTTCTGGATTTGTTGGAGCTTGACTGGTGAATAGTAATACGGTCGAATCCGTACGGGTTGTTCTTTCCCCTTATCGGTGAAATGTTGGTACCCTGGGAATTTTTCCATTATTAACGACATCTTGGTTTCCATTTCAGTTAACAAACTGGTCATCAAACCGTTTCGTGTTTCCATTACAGACGATACCATGGTATTTTCGACGGATACAAGGTCCTTTAGGTTCAAGGAAGTTCCCCATTGTCATAGTAGGTCTAGTCCGACGATGGAATCACAAGGTAGCCCGGGCATTATCCACCATTGCCAATAGGTCGGTTTACATTTAATATCATTAATTGCATCTATGCGTAAAAAGAGACAAGAGTTTAGTTTTGCCAATCGGCCATAGTCACGGATGTTGGGGGTCATGTGAAACGTCACTTCCCCGTCCATGAGTTTTGCTTTACCTTCACTCATTAATGACACGCCGGCTCCGGTATCGACCAAAGCTCTTAGTCGTTGACTCTGAGCATCGAGGTCCATAAACCACATTCCAGTCGGGGGCGTAGTGATCAGTCGTTCCGTAATCGGTTTTGGGCTGTCATCTCCGTTCTCAGAAGGTATCGGAGTATGTTTTCTCCTCAGTACGGTGACCGTTTTGTCTTTATTTTCCTGATGCTCCGATTTGACGTGGCTTCCAGAAGTCTCCACTAGTTTATCTCATGCAATTTTAAAATGCCGGGTCCGATAGAAAAATCTGGTGTTATGTCGCGTTCTACGGGAATTCGTTCTCTCGCTATGTCTTATACTCAAACCCCAGTCGGTAGGAACTGAGCTTATGGCTGCGGCAGTGGAGTCACGGGGCGTTCCCAAAGTTAATTCCCGCGCTAAAGGCGGTGGTCCAGTCCCTCTCGTGGAACGCAACTTCCCATTCCCTGGCAATGACTTCGAGTTCATCCCGATTACGGAACTGGAAGCGTTCATCTTTCTCTTCAACTCGCGTCGTAGTTTATTGTAGATTAGTCTAGCAACTCGTTGTCTTCACAGGGATACGTCAATTGATCATTCATACGATGTGTAAAGGGTGTTTCATAATTGGTGGTCCCGTCTTTAGGTCCAAATAACGACTCGAGGGGAACAGATTGGGGGAAAGTATCAACTTTACAGGTTTTATCGGGGATCTCTTCAAGTCGAATTCACGTATTAAGCAGCGGCCGTAAAGAATACAAAGATAATGGCATGTCATATAACAATCGTTTCGCCAAGAATGAATACTGTCACGTGCCAAATAGCGCAGTGGAAAATTTGCTAGGCTTAAATACAGAAACGAGACACTAAGTGAACACACTATGTTTTAAGTACGTACTAAAAGATTTTAATTCACCAAATTCTTAAAGCCAAAGAATAAATTAGCAAATAAATAAAAAAAAAACAGCAATGTAAGATGATAATGACAAACAAAATTAAAGACGCAATTCAAATACACAGTTCGGTAATTGTGCACAAAAATGGTAAACAACTAAACCTAACTTGCTCTAATTGAAAACAAGCGGTGACTTAAATTTCAATAGAGAAATTGGCAAAAAAACAAAATACACAAGCTATTATCTGAGGCAAATTTCTTAAAACAAAAAAAATCAAAGAATCAAACTTCTAAAAATACATCACCTTAGTATAGCCTCATTTAAACTAAACTTAAAGTATTGTTATAGTTCATTATTTTGACTTCAAGTTCAAAACAACAAAAAAAACACTATCAAAATAGAAACTTTTGATAAACAATGAACTAAGCTTACGCTTAGCTTCAGACACCAATAAAAGTTTATTTCGTCAAAAATTGTCCCGTAAGTAAAGCACAGATTTAATATATGAAATCCAGTCTTAATAGATAGGTCAGTCACAAAGTCACAGAATGCTACTAAATTCGTGGAATGCCTGTAAAAGGATGAAACAATATTTTATCAAAAGCTATCGCCTATAACTGAAGGCATCAAAAAAAAAAAATACAACATCAAATCTTCCTTCGCAACTAAAGACACCAGTATCATTCGTAGCACAAAATAATGACACAATTTCAGGAACACACACACTTGAAATTAAACCGTACTACAGTTTAAGCACCCGATTCAAATCAACGAAACGGCGACACTCACAACAAATTTTACGGCCAAACGACCTCTCCAACGATAGGCCTTTTCCTGAATTTAGTCGGCACGCAAATAAACTTTTTAACGATAAATTTTCTTTATAAAATAAAGATAATACAGTACTCACTGCTTATTACAGAATGTATCCGGGTTAACACACTGCACGGCACAAATTATGAACGAGCCACCACTCTGCCGACGCCATCTCGCACGTACGCCGTCAATCCCAGGGGGAGAACTCCGAGAAGGCGAACTCGTTCACAGCAAATGACGGTTGCGTTTTCTTCGTATTCCCCGCTCTCGTGCCACATTTCTAATTCGAATTAGACAGCCACAATAGGTTGACGGGCGAGAATTTCGTTCGTGGAATACTGGCGACGTTCCCTGCGTTGCCCGACGCCTCGCACATCTTGCCGGCGGACGAGCCCACCTTCGACGCTCGCACGGGTTGCTTTCCCCGACACTCAGCCGACGACACTTCTGTAGTATTCAGGTGAACGTCTTCATGCTCGGGAACGTTAATGCCTCCACAGCTCGCATTAACCTTTCTCCGCTCAAACACCTGTCGTCTCCGCTGCTCGTCCTTCGGCCAGGGATTTTCCCATGAATTCCCCGACTCCGGAACTCGCTCTCCTTTTCTACAGTCTCGACCCTTGTCGCCTCTCCTCGTGTCCAGGGGGTCTAGGCTGAACTCATCGACAAGCTGTCGATCTCGACAAAATCTAACCGTCGAAAATTGGCATATTACGCATTTAAACACAAGTTTGCACACGTATGGCTAGATAATATACACTGATATACACATATTTACACATAATTTTACTCATTTACTCATGTATACATATAAATACATACATAAACACATGCCTGTAGACACACTCTATTATTATTTTCACAGTTCAAGTTTCGTAGCACAAGAGAGTATTTCATGTATGTAAATATTTTTAAACAAGTTTTTTTTAATATTTTTAGAAAATGTGTATTCTTGAGCTATGTGTATTTAGCCTGCAGGCCGGAAACGAAGGAAAAATGATTTTAATAAGAAATCTGTTGCTAAATTCTGAAATAACGATCGCCAAGCGCATAGTCGACTGCTCTTGAATTGTAGACAAGAATGTGCATAGTCGACTGCTCTTAAGGCAGTTGTCGATGGTCAAAGTCTACACTAGTAAATCGACGGTGTAGAGTCTATACACTGTAGACTCTGTAGACAAGTAGACAAGTCTACACCGTAGACTCTGTAGACAGTGTAGAAAAGTCGTGTTAATGCTAGCTCGAATCGACAAATGCGTCATTAACCACGTGACCATCAACACTTGTCGACAGTCGACTGCTTGTCGATGAGCTCAGCCTAGACCCCCAGAATCGAATCTCCCGCTCCGCTCTCGCCGCGTTGACTCTCGGGAAGCTTTCTCCTCCTGAAGACACGTGTTTTGTTACAGCGAGGTTTATTTCGCTGTAACAAATACACTGTTGCTTTCAGCATTGTTTACAGCTAAACCTCCTTCTTGGAATGTTTGCAAGATTTTATTATTGGGTATTTGTTGATTGATAATAAGATCTATCTGAAGTTATACTATGTTATATGATTGAGGAGTAGATAACAAATGGTTAATATTTTTATTGAAGAGTAATAATTGAATGATCTTAGAGGATTTTTACACGCCAAACCTCACATGGAATCGAACTAGGAATCTATAAAATCTGAGGTTTGGCGTGTAAAAATCTACTTAAGATCATTCAATTATTACTCTTTAACGAATATTACGCCAGTAGGAATGATAGCCCCAGCCTGCGAACTGGGTACTGCTCCAGCCAACCCTAAAGACATGTAAATAGAGTTAATGCTCCAATGTCCACAGTGGCGCAATTGGTTGGCGCGTCTGCACGGTGAGCAGCAGGTTCCTTGTTCGAATTAAGGATGTGAAAATTTCTTCCCTATTTTCATCAATAATATTTTATGTTTAGTAGCGGCTTGTACAAAGAACTCAAATTCTTTTTTCTTCTTGAATACCAGCAGCCATAGCTGCTCCAAATCCACATGATATTCATTTTTCATTCGATGCTACGAATTGATTGAAGTACATGTATGACGTCATATTCTGACATTGAAAATTTTCAATCGTAACATAATGGTATCATTACCTACATACTACTGAACCAGTTTTGGCCATCTAGGACTTTTTGTATTCTTCGTGTCATGACATACACCATCTATCCAAAAGTATCCGGACACTTTCGATTTTAGACGTTTTGTCGAATATATAGAAAAATACTGGACGAATTATCCTGAAACTTCAGAGGTGGAAAGAGCATGTTTCACTTCATATATTTCAGCGAAAATTTTGTCCCGAAGGCAAGTAGGGGACCTTCAAAAAGTTGAATAAATAAAATAATGTTTAAGATCACCCTGTCGAAAATAATGTTTAAAATACTTTGTAGCTGTGGCATATGATTATGAAGCTTCTTTTACTTATCTGTGTTCATTTCAATGAGAATAGGACGTATAATCACGGAGATATAAAGCTCCCTTTAAAAAAAATCGTTATTTTTTTCATAAGTTGTTTGTTTATAACATACAGGGTTTTCAACACAATGCAATGACTTTTTCAGTAGACTTAAAAAACTACAGTAGAGATAACACCCTACAATCAGCATGTAAAAATATTTCATATTTGATGAAATAAGAGCATTTTTACGAAATAATATTTAACTGAGCATGCGCAAGCGTTACCAAAATGTCTTTTGCGTCATTTATTAGCCAATGTATAGAGGTATTCCTATATATTCCCAAGCAAATATCATGAAAATTCAGAAAGATATCGTCGATAAAATGAGTTGTATTTCAGTTGCTCTCAAAAAATAAAGAAAACGATACGGGTTTTTTTTTTCAAATTTTTATTTTTGGACCGGATGCGCGATAACAACTTCTCTTTTTAATCCTAAGGAAAATATATTGATATCGCTGTCCGGATAAGAACGCAGATAAGTAAAAGAAGCTTCGTAATCATATGCTACAACTACAACACATTTCAAGTATTATTTTCCATCCGGTGACTCCAAATATTATTTTATTTATTCAATTTTTTGCTGGTCCCCTATTTGCCTTCACAACAAAACCTTCACTGAAATTTATGAAGTGGAACATGCTCTTTCCACCTCTGAAATTTCAGGATAATTCGTCTAGTATTTTTCTATCTATTCAACAAAACGTCTAAAATCGAAAGTGTCCGGATACTTTTGAGTAGATAGTGTACACAATCTTAGCATTTGGAAATTTTAAGAGAGTATCATAATGACACCAATAAAGCACGTGCCATTGAACCGATTTCGAAAATCCTCGAGGTGTATTTACCGATTGGCGAAAACAGTGCTTACTAAAGTTATAAAGTTATACTTGTCGTTAAGAGTTTTTGATATATTACTTAAAATTTCTAAGCATTGAGAATTTCTAATGAGGTAGCATAATGGTATCAATAGAGCGCGTGCCATTGAACAGAGTTCGACCACTTTCGAACTTTCCCTTGCTCTGTTCCGTGTTTATCGATTGGTGAAAAAAAGATTTTGAAAATCCAGTCACGGAGGCATGGACGATTGAACAAAACACCTTTGGCTGTTGCAACGGAACAAGACCAAATCAGATTCGTTGTATATATTGCACATGTCCAGCGGTTAACGAACAATTTACCGGAATTATTCATCGATCTAGACGTTCAACCATTCCATAATCTCCTTAGCCAAACGGCCTCTTTAAAAGCCAAAATATTAAAAGAGAAAGAAATCGATTTAATCACGGGCTAGTCTTGAGAATTCTCGCTTCTCTGGATACCAGTAAAAAACTAACCGATCAAGTGGTACTTGAATCGGATTGGCTGTGGCTACTTCCGCTCCCATATTCGGTTGCTATAGCTATAACAATAGTTTTCATAAGATTGTGGAAAAAATTACATATATTTTGTGATCATGCTAATAATCTAAAAAACATAAAACAAACTAATTAATAAATAATAATAAATAAATATTTTTGCTATAAAAATAAATAGTTTCCTTTGGTTCTTTGTTTGATAAATTTAACCATCTCACAAATTTACATAAATTTAATCTCAAGTAAATCTGAAAGGGATTTATATTTAATAAAAATCTTTTTTAACTTTTATATAACTTTTTGTTTAAAAATACATTGTTAGATTCGTATATAAATACAGAAATGTATTATAAAATAGGCTACTGACTCGTTGATACCGCTATTATATAAGCCAGTTCATTGCCATTGCTGTTAATTTTCATGTATCTTTAAGTAAAACAAGATTAAGAAGGAATTCAAAACCAAATGCTTGGTTTTTTTTGCCCAGTGACCCTCCCCCCGACCTTTCATAGCGCTAATACGCGTATATCTTCTCCTGTTATTTTGTTATTCGCTTTCTTTAAATTTGCAAAAGTAAAAAAAAAGAAAGTCATTTAGAGTATAAGACATCGTTTTCGAAAATATTAGCTTACCTTCACAATTATACATTATGTAAGTAATAATGAGAAGACTTATGATGCTTAATCTGCTTTTTAGCTGCTGTGAATTTCCTCTTCCGAAGATGATTTTCATTAGCTCATATTCCCATGACCTTTATCGTATTCCAAAGGTTTCGATATGAAAGGGAATTAACTTTTGTTGATTACTACTGGATAAGAAACTGTTATCGCAAATGATTCTACAGCCACAAATTTACTATCTCTTATTTGCTACAAATCTCTTATTTACTACGATAATAATTCGTGAACCAAATTATAAGAAATTGAATTAAAATTGTTAAATATGTTCAACTAAATTTTATTAGAATAATTGTAATTTGTGCCAACAAATTCAAATGCAATACTAATTCAAAATAATATTATTAAAATTAAAATTTAATGATATTCAAAGAATAAATTGGAATCCCTTAAAATTATTTAAAATAAGATAGTATTGATATTAAATATACTGATATTTAAAGAATAACTAATGAATGTTCAACGAGAATTTATAACACGCCATACTTCAAACGTTTAAATTATCGTCAATTCTGATATTTACTCTATTAATTGAAATTTCATTTTTATTAAATCTAAATTAATTTTTCTAAATAAATTCAATTTCCATGTAAATACGAAAGTCATATCATGCCTATGAAAGATTAACTTATATATTTTTTTTTAATCTATGAATTTTTCTCAATAATATATAAATATTCACATATAAACCAATATAACAATTGATTTAAAATATTGCGTTAATATCCACTGTGCTATTTTTTTTGTTCAAAAAAACTAGGAGTGAAAAGTATTGCAGCAGAATCTAAATAGTTAAAAAAAATTCCATTTTCTTTTATATGTATGTTTTTTACCTTGAACAACTTCTTTTTATCTTCTTTTCGATTTTTTTACGTTTATTTATGTTATTTATAAACTCAAAATTACAATATAAGCCAATAATGGCTTCTGGAAATGCCAAATTATTTTCTATATTTCATCATAATGATATGAATAATAATAATAATAATAATAATAATAATAATAATAATAATAATGTAACAACAACGGGGGAGAGACCAACCAGATAAACTGGAAGGCCAGATCCGAAGTTGTCCCCGAACAGGCTTAAAGCCCAAAAACGGGGTTAATGAAAATATATTTAAAAAACAATAAAAGAAAATAAAACAAAAACAGACATGAGGACTAGAAACAACAATTATAATAGAGACAGTTATTGATAAAAAGTATGTAAACAATAATGGTAAGCTAAATTCGAAAAAAAAAAAATACAATAGTGACGTGGCAGCATCAAGTGGAACTACCAGATAATCCGGAAGACCAGTACTGAGCTTACGGTGTGGTTATTAAGAATAACAAAAAAATATAAAAAATAATGAATAGATGAGTAGTTTAAAAATCGTAAAGTTAAATAAACTACACATAGACAAAAATTATACTTGTCAAGAAAATAAATCAATTGAGGTATAATTATTGTTATAAATATAAGTTAGTTTGGCAGCTGGTTCGAGAGCAGATACTTTCGTCCTCGTGTTTCCCAAATAGACTAGAGGCTGGTTATACCTGTTACCAATAGGAACATGGAAACCGATCAGTTCCAATGTGCGCGGGAAACCTAGTTGCCCTCTAACAATCTTTCTCAGTACGTTCAGAAGAGCAGTATTAACAACAGGTGGAAGGTTAAACGAAAGCATAAAAGAAGCTTTGCACGTGAGGTGTAAGGCTCGACCAACAAAGGAGCCGAAAGACAAAAGTTTAGATTGAAGATATTGAACTAATTGAGAACTCCCAGGGAACCAAATCCATATGGCGTAAAGAATTTTAGACAAAACGATAGATTTGTATAGTAATAGGAAAGTCTTCTCCTTTTTGAAAAAATTAGTAAAACGCTTCAGAATACCAAGGCGTTTACTAACTTCGGTCATCAATTGTACCAAATGGTCTGTGAAAGTCAATTTGTAACTAAATACGACGCCCAAATCTTTAATTCTATAGCATCTCCTAATTATCTTGTTTAAAAGATTGTAATCATAAATAAAGTTCACCACCTTCCTGGAAAAGGTTAGACAAAAAGTTTTAGATACATTCAGGGTAAGTCCATTATCGCTCGCCCATTGGTGGACTGCACTTGCCGCCTCGGAGAGAACATGACAATCTTCCCAACTATGAATAGCAGAGAAAATTTTTAAGTCATCGGAGTATAGTAAGAAATTTACCCGAGAACGTTTAAAATAGTCGCAAATATCTACAATAAAGAGATTAAAAAGAACCGGACCGAGTGGAGAGCCCTGGGGAACCCCACTCCGTATTCTACCCTTGACTCTGATGTTATTCGAGTCAAGAATTGTAAAACATCTATCAACAAGTTAGGAGGTGAACCAGTTCAAAAGGTTATCATTCAGGCCAACTCTACTCAATTTCTGCAATAATAATTTAAAATTAATGCTATCAAAGGCTTTGCTGAAATCGAAATAGAGCGCATCAACCTGAATTCTGCGCTCAATATTAGGAATCAGATAATGAAGGAAGCATGCGAGATTAGTGGAAGTCGATCGATGCTTCCGAAAACCATGTTGTTCTTGTAATAAATAAGGCTCTATATATGAAGATAAATGCATAGCAGCAAACGTCTCAATGATTTTTGCTGGAAAAGGAAAGATGGTAATAGGCCTATAATCCGAGGGTGAAGAAGGCCTTGTCGTTTTCGGGACAGGGACTATATTCACCTGCTTCCATTCACTAGGGTAAACACCCGTCTTAAAAGATAAATTAAGAAGCTTATGTATAGGATAAAGTATCGTAGGTAGACAGCCCTTAAGCACATAATCAGGTATTCCATTCGAATGTACAAGTCTAGAAGCTGACATACTCGAAGAGATTTTCAGGATGTCCGTAGGAGAGATTTCCGGTAATTTTAACTTCCCGCAAATTCGATCCCAATAAGACGACGCACCAACATCTAAAGCTGGAGGATCAATATCGTTGCACATAATTTTTTCAAAGTTAGAGACCATAGCATCCGCTGAGCAACTATTAGACCATAGCATCCGTTCCCTAGGAGTTTCTTAGCGGTGTGCCAGAAAGTGGAAGCTTGTTCATTAAGGGCAACTTCAGTTGACTCGTAATATTCAGCAATATTTTTATTATAGGCATTTTTAAAATCCTTTCGGGCTACTTTATATTTTTCAAGATCCGAATGCAAATTCGAATGTTTATATCGGCTATGACAGCGTTGTTTCTGAAGCCATAAATGCTTTGTTGTCTTCGAAATCCAACTCGGGAAACCGTACTTATCCGATCTATATATATTCCGCCTAAAAACCGGGACGTTATTGTCTAGAACGAAGGAAATGCGTTCAACAATAAAGCTCCAAAGATGGTCCACAGATTGGATCGAGTTAATCGCAGACCAATCGGTAGCTGAAAGTTCATCATATATCTGACGAAAGTTTGCTCTCTTAAAATCTCGACGAGGGATTATTCTTGAGGGAGTAGAATCTAATACTGAAACACGACTGATAATATTTAAAGCAGGGTGAAATTGACCCTCAGTTACCAGAGAGGGACAAATACGTCGAACTAATAATGGTTCAGAGGCAAATACTTTATCAAGTGTTTCGCCTCTGACATTCAAAATTGTATTAAAATTCTGTGCACCTATATGCGCTGCCCACAAAGAAGTAGCTCTTTGTCTAACAGTATTGATATTGTTATAGTTCCGTGTATTGACTATATCAGTAAAATTAAAATCACCAGTGAAAACACTTGGATAATTTAATGTAATAACATAGTCAGCCAATTCATCCAAAAATTGTTGATAACACCTGTTAGAAGTGGCTGGCGGTATATAAATTGACCAAATATGTAAATTTTTCACAGAATTAAATTTATTCCTTCCAGCCTTAAAGGTGAGTTTCACCCCCACAACGTCAATTGAGGTAATTGACGATTTAAAATCAATCCTTTCTGATGCTATCGAGGAAGGAACTGCTATCAATACACCCCCACCTCTGTTAGCCGTACAACGATCTGCTCTGAATACAGAAAATGCATCGCCAAAGAACATATAATCGGTAAAGGATGAATTGAGCCAGGTTTTGGTGAGAGAATAAATATATTTAGTATTAAACGAGACAAATTTAACAATTTGAGACATTTTCGTTCTCAAACCTCTAACATTTTGGTATAGGATACTAATTCTCATTATTTATCTCAAGTTGAGTATCCTCCATACCATAGATTTGATCGGGATATAGCCTACCAAAAAAATGACTGACCAAAGTGCCGACTGGCCAACAACTCGAGTTCAACACCCGTTCAGAGACATCTTTGCTAACCGTTATAAAAAACGAAGAATAGGTGTTAAACCGGGTCTTAAGCCTATGACACTTTATAATACTGTCAGGTGGTAATACTTCACGAAGGTGAGATATTACCTGAGCTTCTTGAGTATCAGGAGCTAAACGTGAAATAAAGAGATTAACAGTCTGACTCAATTTCAAGTTTCCGGGTCTCACCTTTAAAAGTGAGTCTGGACCGCTTCCTAAAATAACGACCTTTTTCTTTTTAATATTAGTACTACCAGTCATTATTTTTACATTTCCTTTTGTTATCTGTGGGGAACCGCTAAATTCATCATTTGGACCGATCTCATTCCGAGACTTAAGCGAATAATAATAATAATAATAATAATAATTTTTTTAGAACTAAAAACAATTACATTATAACCAATTATCCCGAAGCCTCATATATGGCTTGTGTGGGACAATAAGATACATTACAACAAAATACATGCAACTACAAAAACTTAAAAATTTCTCCATACCACAAACATCAAAGATAACATTACATGATCAGCAAAAAATACACTGTAAATATAATTAATAATATTCTTTCCATCTATAATATGCTGCTTTTATAAATTTAAAAGAGCTCAACGTTTGAATCCATTTCGGAACCATATTAAAAATTTTTGGGATATAAAAACTTCTTAGCTTTTTACCATAATTATTTATAAGTTGTGGATTATTAAAGGTTTCCGTATTGCGCAAATTATGTGTGTTTTTCATTATTATATAGCCAACTACTCTTAAAAAAATTTGCACAAAGATGGTATACTCACACAGATCTGGAAATTTTATGATTTTTAGCTTTTTAAATTTCCTATCAGTATTTAATTTGTCCCAATTAAATTTATTATTCTTAATTGTAATTTTTCAACTTCCCTCGCAGCCGATGAGAATCTATAAATTGAGATACCATATCGCATCCTGGATTAAAAGTATGCTATGTATAGTAATTTTCTGATTTTTACAGGACAGAAGAACCATATTACATAGTACATCATAAATATAATTTTCCGCAATGTAGCACATAAATTTTCAATATGATTTCTCCAACTTAAATTAGAATCAAAAATGAGTCCTAAATATTTCAGTTCCGAGGCCTCACGAATTACAGCACAGTTAGAATGCCTCCATACATTTAATTTGGCACAACAATTTGTCTCATGAACTTTAATTCTTGTATTAAACAACAGTTCGTATATTTTATTCGGTAAGTTAAATTTCATAATATGCGTCTACATTACATTTAAACTTAATCTATTATTTTTCATGTAATCAAGAACGTGGGATACATTTTTTTGACATTCAGCCAATAATTTAGCTTCATCTCTATGAACAATTGTTAAAGAAATATTATCTGCATATAAATAAATTTTTCCATATTCAATATTCGATGGTAAGTCATTCATAAATAAATTAAATACCATTGGACTTAATAATGATCCATGAAACACACCACATTTTACTGAGGTGCTAATGCTGCAACTATCCTTCATACAAACTTTCTGTGCACGATTACTCAAAAAGTTTCTTAATAACAAATTCATAATACCTCGAATACCATATTTTTTGCATTTATCTATTTATTATGCAATATTACCTATATTATTTGCAATATTTTATGATTAACTGTGTCATATGCTTTACTTAAATCGAAAAAAACCACAGTGGCACATAAACCATGATGAAGAGCTTCATTTAATTCATCTGTCATACGTGATAATAGTATTTGAGTAACTTTTTTTTCGTGTACCCATATAGTTGAGAATGCATTACATTATATTTATTAAAAAAGGATTCAAGTTTATTTAATAAGACACATTCCAAAATTTTCATCAGAGATGACGAGATCGCTATTGGTCTGTAATTTATACATTCCACTTTTGATCCTTTCTTAAAAGTAGGTCTAACTTTAACTATTTTCATCTGATCAGGAATTTTGCAATAAATAAGAATTCTATTATTGAAATACGTTAGAGATTTTAACAAATATTTCATAGAATTGGTAGAGACTTTACAACACAAGAAAGGGAGATCAGAGTTTCCGACTAGTTTCGCATTTATTACCGGCTTTATCAAGGATACACACAAGAGGACAGAAGCCTTTATATATAGAAAATATGGTACAGAAAGGGAACATGATCGCACAAAGAAATAACAAATAGTAAATAAATAAAATATACGGTGGCGACATTTGGTTAGGAGAATGTTATTGGTTCCTTATCCAACCAATGAAATTATAAGGTAACCTTGAGAGGAAAAATGATTGAAATATAAAGGAAAAAGGACGTCATAACGCAAACAAAATTGAATACGCGGACCTAGTAGAAGACTCATCCAGAGTTAACATAAACTAAGGTATCAATAAGAAATGGAAAAAAATGGAAAAGAAAAATTTTGGCAATATACAAAATTTGAAAAATTACAAGATATCGGATAAAGAATTTAAAATAGAATAAATATTAAAAACGGTTTGCCAATTGAGGAGGTGATCTGGAGAGGAGATCTTAGCTTTAAAGATCTCAATAGCTTAGACTTTAAAGATCAATAGCCCTTGGGGCCCCGCGAGTGATTTTCAGGGGCTCCGTCCAAATTAAATAATATTGTCTCCATTTAATTTTTACTGTTGTTTCCTTTATTAATATATATACCTATATGTCTTATACGTATCATGTGTAATATGCTTCGGGGCTCCGCGAGAAACTTTTGTTTCAAAAAGGGCTCCGTGACTGAAAAAATTTGGGAACCGCTGGCTTAGAGAGTGGCGGTCTTGAATGGGTCGTTGCATAGATAGAGAATAGTCATAATTTCACTTTGCTCTTTTGGGGCATGTCCCGTGCAGGCAAGGTGGATCGCGTAGTGTGATTTATTAACTTGTTTCTTGTAGGAGTCCATGTGTCCCTTGAATCGTTTATTGAAATTGCGAGTCGACAGGCCTTGGGCGCAATTTCAATAAACGATTCAAGGAACACATGGACTCCTACAAGAAACAAGATAAATAATAAATTTTAAATTTAAATGTGGGTAGTCTCCTTTTAATGGGGAAAATCGTAAAATTAAAATTTAATAAAAACAAAAATAAAGTCACCAATCTTGAAAAACGATGGAAGCAACTTGTGAGATGGAAGAAAACTTAAACGATGTAGTCTATTGAAGATGTTGTTGATTGTAGAAATAAACTTAGTCTATTGAGGATGTAGATAAAGTCTTGTGAAGATAGTAGAAAACGATAATCTTGAAGGAAGTGTTGGTTTTGAAATACAGATGAAATTTTGAAGAGGAAATCCCAAATATTTGGGATAAAATTTTTCTTCCATCTCACAAGTTTTTTCCATCGTTTTCAAGATTGGTGACTTTATTTTTGTTTTTATTAAAT
>JAHWFO010065173.1:136294-157204 GCA_023313115.1 Rhysida immarginata
GTGGTTTTTGCGGATTCTTTTAAAAGTTCTCCGTGGTACTTCTATTTCCTGTTATTTTCAGAGATTGGAAATATTTACTATATATTAAATTTTTAAGATGCAACTTTGCGTTTTTATATATAAGTCTATAAATCGGCTTTTACATATTTCGCCTTTGATATCTTCAACATTGGTAAAGGATATACATGGTTATTCTACTATGCAAAATTTTAGTATATTTTTACCTAAAGCAAAGAATATGTGAGTTATCGCGTTTCCCATGCTGATATTTTGGAATGGTCTAAGCTACCATATGAACTTCGCTCATTAATTTGCTACTCGGTTTTTTATCGCGCATTAAAACAATACGTTCTTCAGAATATACGTCTCAACCCTTGAATATAACGGTTGGTGATTTCTGTCATTGATGGCTTGAACTGGCCTGATTGAAATTGGTTTATTATTACATTTTTATTAACATTAGTTATTACTAAATCTACTAATATTTAATTTATGGTAATTTGTTTAATTTAAGTTTTAGATGATATTGTAACATATGATTTTTAATTAAATTCCTTGATTAGGTACGGTGCCCAGGGGAGCCTACTAGTCAGTCTTGTACCATACCAACTCCCTTTGGGCATCTTTTATATTTTTTGTATCAATAATTTAATTCAATTAAATAAATAAATAAATAAATAAAAATACTAATAAAATTGTTTTTTAATATTTTGAATGTGAGAATTCCAACAGAATTAATTCCATTGATGGGTAAAATACTTCATATTTGTTCTGTTCTTGTAAATTTACAACCAATGATCATCAAAAAAAACTAATTCATTTATTTCACGATTGATTAATTACATAAATGTATCTAGTGAAATAAAACTTTTCAGGATATGCAATGATTTCAGATAAAAATGAGTCATTTCTTTTTACATTAATAGTAATTTGTTGACAAGATGAATAAACACGAAACAGACATAATTCCAGGCCTGAATATACAGACTAATCTGTACCTGTGTGTAATACATATGAGTATGTTTCAAACACAAACCATCTTTTTCAAAAATAAGATAATTTAAAAAACTAGTTTTAGTTTCAAAATTAACTAAGATTGCATTCTCTCTAAAGCTGGGGCACTTAATTTCCAATAAATTGTAAGCCTCATCTGTTTTAATTACACCATCAGGACTGCAACTTAACCAGGGCTGGGAAGGTGAAATTACCATGCCCACCTCAATCATTTTCACTTTATTTTTCAAAGAAAACAGTGATTTTGCACATTTTTCCATCTTAATACCATAATCTGTTGCAAATGATTTAAAAGATTTTATATTAAACAGCTTATAAGCAAACTGATCTAAAGAACCCCAGCAACTCCAAACTTTGTGAGCTTGAGTGCTTGTAATTCTCAGTTTTCCTAATGAATGCTACAATTTATTTTCATTTTGTTTCAATGTTTGTATACAGATTTTTTCAATTACACTGTATGTTTTTATGATAAAAGTACGGTATTTAAACTCCAGATCATGTGCAAGTCCTTCAAGGAAATTTTCTCTTACTAATTTTACTACAGCATTTTCTTCCTTACATATTTGAAAAGAAAAAAAAACATTTACATTTGATCGACAGACATGCTTAAGAAATAAACTTATACCTCCTTCCTTTAACTTTGTCTCTACACAATCTAATAAAGATTTGATTACTTCTTTACATTCATGGTCCACTGAATGCAATTGAAGGGCTCTCAAATTTTCATTCAATGGACAAATTATGCCAGGAAAATGATTCAGCACAAAGTCAACAGGAACCGGTGATTGAGGCACCCTTTTAAGTTGTGGAACTAAATAAAGGAAAAAAAATTCAAAATATGTATATAAATATATATTAAATAAAAATATATAATTTAATTATTCTCTTTAAAATAAAAATAAAAGAAAAAAGGTAAAAATAATCATTTTTCACAGTCATTTCCAAAGGTTTACAAGGCTGCTTTGGAAATGCTGAAAATGGAAAACAAACATTGTCATATTATTTAAAAACAAAATAAATATAAGTGCTTGTGTGTATTAAAGTTCATACTATAAATGTTATCTGTTATTAACAAACCATAAATACCTACCTACCTTTGAAAAGCTCTTGTAATTTAATAGATTGTTTATACTTTTTCTGTTGCAGTTGTGTTGGAATTCCCCATTCACAGGGTTGACTGGTTATACTGTAGATGTTTTCTTCATTTACAAAATAAATTAGAGCACATACATGTTTGCATTTACCAATTAAACCTGCTTTGCATGTGCATGTAGCTTCTTGAAAAGAAAACTGATCATCTAACTTAAAAAAAAAAATAGAAAAAAAAGTCAATATTGTATCAAGCTTTTATGATTAAAAATGTTTCTAAAATTACATATTTAATTTTATTTTTTCAGCATAAAGCTTCTAAATATATTTCAATCTCGATAGTTTAATTTAAAGGTGATAAAATTATGATAAAATGTAAATCGAAATTGATACTTACATAAATTAGGATTTTATAACTTGCTTTGGAGGTGTGAGTTTGTGAAAGACATTTTCCCATTATTATGTTTCCAGATTCTTTTACATCATGGATGTGTTTGCCTTCCATTAATCTTTTACCCTTTTGTAGTGTAGATTTTCTGAAATAGTATAAAGCACTCCAGAGAAAGCGCAATGCCTTTCAATTTCCTTGTTCGTATGCCCTCAGACTTGTTTTGCCTACGAAAAGTTTTGCCACCAGATTATAATTTCAGTGGAGCCTATAAAACGACGCAGTGGAAGAAAAACTAATTTCAGCAGAGCTAATTCTGTCTAGAGAAGCACTAAGCAACACAATTTGTAGGGAGATTAAAGAAAATATGATTTATTACGAAAAATAAAGTAAAATATAAGAGCAAAACTTGCTATTGAATGACTAATTATGATAAATAATGTCTTAGCACATTAATACTGATATCTAGCCTAGCCAAAACAAAACACTATCATTTACAGACAGGGTTTAATCCCAAAAGACTTAGCAAATGTTCTCTAAGCTAAAAGAGTTTCCTTTACACTCAACAAACGGGATAATAATTATCTGAGAAAGTAAGCATAGATAAGCAAAAATGTACAGTCGAGTGCAAAAAGGTTTCTACCTACTCCGAAGGGGCTGAGCTTTCTGGATGTTGATCGGTTGCAAAATCCGGTACTTGTGCTGAGAGTCAAGGCAGATTAGAATAGACCTATCCCTTCTGAATGAAAATAGGGTAGCAGGTATACGCTTGGGATGTGCTCGTCGTCTGTTCCCTCCTGACAATAATAAGCGATAGCGGCTGACAGCAATATCGCTAAAGTCTCTGCCTACTGCCTCGAATGGCAGAGTTCGAATCCGATATATATATATATATATACTTTTTTTTTGTTCATTATCGCGTTTTTGATTTCATTTAAATTTTAAACAGTTTATGTAAAGAACACCATAAAGAGATTAAAGTTATTTTTATCCACGTGTGCAATTTGATCTGTTTATTTGATGGTTTAAAAAACTTTTCATGTTAATTGTCATGTCATGCTTTATTCTATATTTTAATAAAATATACACTAATTACCACCGTTACTGTTACAAAAATCCTCTTTTGTTCAAATCATTTAATATTCTCTACTATTAAAATAATCCTATATATTTATTTATTTATTTACATACATATATAAATGACATAGGCAAACCCTCAATGGCCAGTATGGACGTATCCGAAAATTAGGTCATTGAGGGGTACCCGCAATAAGTAACATTTTCATATAACACAAGAATAACTATACAAACAACAAACAATGAAAGAGTTAATAAACAATCAAATAAGGTTGCAACGATTACAATAAACAAGAATAGGAATATTACAAATACAAGAATAATGTAGTTAAACCTGATATACCAATGGCAGGAGACGAACGTAATGCCGAAGACCTCTATTAAAAGAACGAAAATCCATTTCGCATTGCAAATATGCCGGTAAAACAGACCAGCATTTAATCCCAATATGGGACAAACAACGTCGCTGATAATTACGCGTAACCATCGGTGGTATAACAGAGCCACTAGCTCTAGTAGAGTAGTTATGTTTAATAATATTACTAGACAGTTCAAGTACCAGGGAAACCACCAACAGAGAATTATTGCACTTGAAAACAAACAAACAGACCTGCAAGATGTACAATTGAAAAACAGAAGGAACATTAAACTCGGAGAATTTACAAGTAACTGAGTGATTTTTGGGTAAACCATAGTAGATCCGGAGAAACCATTTTTGAAGTTTAAAAATACGATGCAAGATACTGGAAGTAGAATAACCCCAGAACAGAATACTATAACAAAGATGAGAGTGAATCCACGCAAAGTACATCTGAAGAATAATTTTCTTAGGCAAAAAACGAAAACGAGAAATAATATCTAACCTTTTATTCAATTTAGTAATCATTTGATCTACGTGACAATGCCAAGAAAGGTCATGAGAAAGCGTTATACCTAAGTAAGTAAAAACGGAAACAGCAGTAAGCTTGTGATTATTAAAATACAAAGAGAGAACTTGAGGAATGGCTATTCTATTGCGTTGGTGAAAAATCATTGTCTTGGTTTTCTCTATATTAACCATAAAATGATTAACATTGGACCAGACATATAGATTAGATAAAGCAGAGTTTAGAAGCGAGATCAATTCATGTATGTCAAATTTTGCTCCGATAAGAGTGACGTCATCAGCATATAGTATAAGCTTTAAGTTGTTATTAGGTTGAATATAAGAAACTATATCGTTGATGAATATAGAAAATAATAGTGGCGAAAGGATCGAGCCCTGAGGCACCCCTATGCTACGTGTAGTTGAAGAAGATAGACCAAATAAATTTAAAGAATAAACCCGTTCAGTCAAAAAAGATGCCAGCCATTGTAGGGGAAGACCTCGTATCCCACATTGACACGAAAGTTTATCCATTAGTCTATCTACGGGCACTAAATCAAAGGCTTTAGAGAAATCTACAAAGACAGCAACAACATGACTATTAGTGGCCATGTTACCAGAAACATACTCCAACAGTTCGTAGCAGGCCGTTGACGTGTTTCGATGGGGAATGAATCCATGTTGACATGAGGTAATGAATCCGTTGGAAAATATATACGCGGATAGCCGATTGTAAAATAATCTTTCAAATACTTTCGCAAAGAAAGGCAATGATGTGACAGGACGATAGTTCATATAGGAACGGGAATCTCCCTTCTTAAATATTGGAGTTACCCTAGCTCGCTTCAGCACGGCGGGAAAAAACACCAGTTGATACCGAACAATTGAAAAGTAAAGCTAATGGACGAGCAAATAAAGGGATGAACTGACATAGAATTTTAGGTGGGAGGCCCAGGGGATCAAGCGACATAGTAGATTTAAGTTTTTTTGAAGTCGATACTACCTCATCCAACGTGGTGGGAGTCACAAAAAAACTGGACATGTTATTTAAAAATTGGACTGGATCAATATCAGTTACTGTATCATTAGAAGTGTCTGGTGAGGGCGGTAAAAGTGAATGAAGAAAATGTGTTAATGCTTTACTATCGAGATCGTCAGGAGTATTGAAAGGGAGACAAGCTGAGTCGTTACCGACAGTCAACTCCCTCAGGACCTTCCATCTATCCCCGTTTGATTGAATTTTAGCAAACAAACTATCATAGTATAAACGTTTGGCCATAGTAATTTTGGTGCGTAGTTTGTTAGAAAAGGTCTTAAAACTCTGAACATTGGTACTAGTAGGAGAACGACGGGATTTTAGATAAAGTTCGTTTTTAAGTTTAATATCGCGCAAAAGATATTGGGTAATCCAAGGTTTCTTGGGTTGAGCCTGATACACGCTAACATCAGAAACATGTTTGTATGGAAGATACCGATCAAAACCGAGATGAACTTGATGTATAAAAACATTAAACAACTCGTTCATATCAGAGATATTAGATAGCAAATTAGTTTGCAATATAAAGATTCCAGTGAGATGAAAAGGGTATCAATGGCCGTATACTTGCGATGGAAAGAGAAGTAATAGGTAAAAGAATTTACAGATGGTATTAAGCCCGAACGAGTAATAGGGTCAAGAATGCAATGAACGTTTTGCGGCGGATTGCTGAAGTCAATATTAAAATCTCCAGCCAATATTATCTGATACTCTAGTTGGGAATAGCGGAGTAAATACTCTGCCAAATAGGTGCCGAGATTCCTCAAAGAACCTGTAGGGGGACGGTATAGCGCCATGACCAACCATCTACCTTTAATCAGGATAGTTAAAATTTCAAAGTCAGGGGTAATAATTGAACTTTGATCGAGTACGGTAAACCACAGTTTAGCGGCTACATAAATACTAATACCACCCCCTCTGCGACCAGATCGAGTGATTGAAATGGGTTTAAAGCCATCAAAGACTGGCGTCTCCACTGGATTACGAAGCCAAGTTTCAACAAATATTAAGATATTAGGGGTGACTTTTAACAATTCGAGGTTTAATTTTGTATTATCAACATTAGAGGGTAAACTTCTAACGTTCTAAACAAAAAAAGAGAGAATTGAATGGAAAGTGTTTGGAAGTAAATCCGATAAATCAGCATTAAGCTCGTCCACTGAAACTGGATTAATAAACATAATCAAGGTAAACTTATAATTGAGCAAACAATATCAGGTATCAAATATTAACAGGTATAATAAACGAGAAAATAAGATATATATAAAAATAAACCAAAATAGACAGAGAAAACAACCAAAAAAACTAAACTAAGATAACTAAAGTCTCTAAATGGGCAAACCAAAAAACCTTAGACGATTAATAAAAATAAATAAATTAAAACGCTCCAAACAACAAGAGCAAAATATATAAAGAAAAAAGTAAAAAATAAAAATAAAATCACCACACGTAAGTGGTTGGCTACTCAACTACAACGTAAAAGATAAACAGTGGTTAAATGATTGCACATAACTAGGCTAAGTCTGTGATTTTTTTAATACGTTTGATCTTACCGTTGCCGTCTTTAACAAATATGGAACCACTAAAGCTCCATGCTTTAGATGGGCCAAACCGGGACTTAGCTTCACGAAGGAGCTTGTATCGGGCAGCCGTGAGGTCTTCCATAACTGCGATACGAGGGGAACGAGTTTTCAGTTTGTGACGGTTCTTTATAACAAGATCACGGAGAAGGTATGTTGATAAACGTACGATC
Source organism: Rhysida immarginata (assembly GCA_023313115.1). NCBI lineage: Eukaryota > Metazoa > Arthropoda > Chilopoda > Scolopendromorpha > Scolopendridae > Rhysida > Rhysida immarginata. The sequence goes on from JAHWFO010065173.1 coordinate 143,517, forward strand.
AGCGGTCTCGGAGTCGGCGCACCAGCCGCCCGGGATCCCAGACGATGTGCAGCCACAAAATCAGATTTATTGATGGTGACATCCATATTATCGGAAAAGAATGATGGCAATGTATCAAGAAGCACTTCAGATGGACTCTCAACTAGACCGAAAATTCTTAAGTTAGTGCGCCTTGAATGTTGTTCGAAGTTATCGAAATCTTCGGACAGCTGATCCAGTCTTGGGCAAATGTCACTGTGAAATTCTTTATCAAGATTATTTAAGTTGTCGCGAAGCTCCATGCAACTTGCGTTAGACTGCTCCAACTGTTGGGTCAACGTATTCAGACGCTTCGTTGTCTCTTTTAGATTGTTGCTGACCTCTGTAAGTTTATTGTCAAATAAATCCGATAACTTCTCAACGAATCGATCAGCAAACAACTCCCAAAATTTAGGTCGTTCGAAAATCGCTAATATGGAAGCCTCCATATTAGAAAGAGAGGAATCGACGTCCGTGAATTTGGAGGGTGTTCCATGTTTAGTTGAAGAGGTGGAGGAATATTGCTTCGCAGACGCATTTAATTTCGGCGGCATTATTAAGAATCCACAGATTAAAGACAGATATTTACAAAATAACAAGTCGAATAGAGTAAATTAGCAGCTGATCCACCTTACTTCAAATTAGGAAGAGTTGAATAAATACCGTACTTCAAATGCCAGTCCCTTCAGTGAAAATAAAAACGTCCATTGAACTTCAGATGAAATTAATCCAAAAATAAAAAAAACACAAATTGATCAATTAAACAGATGTTTAAACACAAATTCACTGACTGCATGTAGTTCTACTCAATGAATTAAAAAGAAGCGTTAATCATTACAAATAGGCATGGTTTGCCCATACAATACAACTAAGGAGAGCACTTGAGTAGCACGTCCACCCCGGACGACGCCATTATGAGTTATAGAATTCACAAATTCGCCAATATTAAAACGCAAAGTATTTTTTGTAACAGCATAATTGGCACTTCTGCGCATGCGCATCTGAAGCCAACAAAGAAAGTTACGACAATCTATCAGAAGCCAGGGATTGTTGTAATGAGACAATATTCAATCATTGTTTTGAATTAAATAAACTGGAGATTTGCAGAAAGAAAATCCTGCCTTGATCATTTTATGAAGTTTCCTTGTGACTACTGAAAAACTCTGAAAATGTTATGTTAAATGGGTAAATATTGAATATACCCACGTGGCCTGTTAAAAATAGATCCCCTTATAGTAACATGTTCTAATTATAGCCATCTATAGATAAAATTATACTAAGTCCAATGGAACGTTCGGTTTTGATCTAGATCACCTGGTTAGGGAGTTATGGAACCTCAAAGATTCCTTCCTTATAGCGAGGACAACAATGCTTAAGCTTCGTTATAGCTTGGAAATAACGTGTTGCCCAATTTCGACACCAGATGGTAGCATGTTTCCCAATTTCGACACCAGGTGGCATCATGTTTACCAATTTCGACACCAGACGCTTACACTTTAAAATTTGCATAAAATTTGCATTAAAATTTGCCACTAGGGGCTGCACAAGTCTAACTGAAAATAGTGGTTGCATGATAAAATGTATGGACTGCCATTTGTATGATAAAATTTCATAAAAAAACACGATTAAAATCAATCATAAAAATCAATTAGACTCTAAAATTTAAACCCATAACAATGTATCAATATTCAGCTAATAAAAATAATTTCAGAAACGGGGTTACTTACAGCATCTTCTTTAAAAAACTTGGATTTTTTATTATCATTACATAATACATTTCATTTACTCAGGATAATTATAAATAACTTATCCAAAAATCAATTTCACAAATGCATTTTGCAGTCTTTTAAGTTTAGCCATAATATTAAAAGTAAAATTTCAAATATTGTAAACTTATAATATACATTTACAGACAAATTTCTCGATTCACATGACGAAGATGTATTTTTATGCATGTGTGCAAACGCGCTTTCTTATTCAGTTTATACCGGCAAACAAAGAATGCTTTCTTGTAGAAACGAAGAGTTACTTGTAGATATGACTTGTGTGCCATTTCACTATGCGTATCAGTCCAAGCTTTGGCTCAAATTTCGTACGTGCAGTCCATTTCTCTCTCCGCGTTAGAGTAATGGAGATTGTAAACACGGACGATTTGGGTAAATCCGAAACTCACTGGGTGGCGTTGTTTATACCTACACGTCCATTCGTCTTCGACATTTTCGGTAAACCACCCTAAACACATTCCATACCTTCTAATGGACATTCAAAAATTGAATGGTTCAAAGCCCACTTGCCACAACCTGTGGTCACCACTGTTTACTTTACCTGAAATTATTAGCCCGTGGGATTTCAATGGATGCAGTCGTGAAGAAGACGTAGACAGATCACTTGGAATGGAACGACCAGCTCGTGATTATCTTGCTGACAAACTAACTAGTAAATTCAACGCTGAATGTTTTTGTAAATGGAATCAAATATGTACACCGTTTAATGTATTTCTACAAATTTAAAAAAATGTAAAACTATCATATAGAATTAATAAATTTGAATTGAAATGTTACAATTTGTTTATGTGTGTGTGCATGTGTATCTGTTGATGTAATTACTTTATTTATTTGATTAATTAATTTTTGTGATATTGACTTTAATTTTTGGAAATAAAGTGGGAAAACACAGGATAATTAAAGCATAATACTCAGTACTACAATTTCGTAATTATTACATACGAATTTACAAACGTTTTCTTCAAATTCTTATTCTTTTAACGTTGCCCAATCCCTCGCATCGAGTGACAGAAGAGGCTTCTTACTAGCTAATCGGTGATGGGCTAGGAGATATCCAGGGTGTACTCGCATGATGACCTGATACGCTTATTCTATAAAATGGATTCAAAATCAACTCATCAGGAATTTTTAGTACATTTAACACTTTCACATGGCAAATTCACGCTGGCCGACTTGCAGAAACTTTTGAGTATTATTGTTCATCACATCATCAATTAGGGTGTTAATACGGGACCCAGGAAGCGAGCGGCCATTGATCAAGAGTAGACCCTGGGTAGTCCAGCTAATAAAGTCGGGACGCTCCTGAAGATGTCGCAACAACCTATCTCAACGAAGTTTGAGATCAAGGTTCTGTCTAGCAGTGCAATTATTTTGCGTAAGGTTCACTGCATCGTCTTCTTTGGAATCATGATCATGCGTCATCACCATCATCATCAGGGTTCTCTGCGACAGAAACTTCAGATCTTACCTCAGGTGATTTTTACGAGGAGTGTGCCTCTAAACGGTTACCTTGCAATGTCGTTCCCTCAGTTGCACTCAGTAATGGTTGAAAAGATGGATCATGCAACTGGGTTGATGGTATATTTCCATTTGTCGGATTTGTAACGTCAATACCTGGTCCCTTAATCTCATCGGTGTTGCGTCTTTTGTTATTCAGGTATTTTTGTAACACATTAAGATAAATCTTCATCTTCTGGTGTATACAAAGCATAGGCGAGTTTAAGATGTCACATATTTTCTGATCGAAGATTTTCGCACGATCCTTTAATGGTGAATCAGAGTGAGGTGTATTTTGAGTGTTTTTCAGTTCGCGGATCTCGTGAGTATTCGAGACCCGACTGTATTCGTGCTCTGTTAGTAACACGTACTTTTGCATTTTCTTTACCGATCAATTTATCCCAGCGCATGCCTTTACACAGGAGGAGAAACGGCTAAAGCGACAACGGGATCGGGTGCTGTCAATTGGCACTTGGAACGTATTCTCCATGACAGGAAAGGAATCAGAGTTTGTGGAGGAAGCCAAACGGTACCGACTGGAATATCATAGGTATTACCTCTACGAAACGTCCGGGTTCTAGAACTGTGGACTTAGAGGGAGAATAGAAGCTTTTCTACTCTGGTGTCGACCCTAACATGACTGCCCAGGCGGGAGTGGGGATATTCACAAGTCCCCGGCTGGCGGATTATGTTGCAGATTGGACCCCCTTAGGTGGAAGACTGTGTCTCCTGAGGCTTCAGATAGGGAAACGGCCTCTCTCTCTATTCGTTGCATATGCTCCGAATGCAGTCACAGAGTACCCACTTTTTTTTAGATGAAGTTGATGCTGCTCTTAGCAAGAGAGGGAGTGCAGATTCTGTCATCCTGATGGGCGACTTCATTGCACATGTAGGGGCTGATGACCAAACGTGGAAAGGCGTAATTGGGAGGAATGGTGACCCCGATTTAAATGCGAATGGGAGGTGCTTGTTGGATCTCTGTTGCAACAATGGACTTTCCATCACAAACACCTTCTTCCAGCACAGGGATGTCCATAAGTATACCTGGTACAGGGATGCAATGGACCAGAAGTCACTGATTGATTTTGTAATTGTTTCAGCCGACTTATTCCAATCAGTGTTGGATACTCGTGTGAGAAGAGGGCAGAACTATCAACTGATCACCACCTTGTTGTCTGCACTTTGCGGTTCTCTGAATCCATGCCAAGCAAGCGAAATACTAGGTTCAGACAAACTTGGCGCATCAAATGGGAGGCATTGGAGGATAGACCTGTGAGAAAGACCTTTGCAGATAACATATCTTCAAGTTTCAAAGAACTACCCAGTGATCGTGGTACTGTTGAAGAGGAGTGGCAGTTGTTTAAAACTGCTGTGATTACTTCGGCTGCATTGTGCTGTGGTCGTAAGCGACTGAGTGTGGCACAGGGCGGTGAGAAAAGGACTGCATGGTGGAACGGTAAAGTCCAAGAAGCTGTCAAGCAAAGAAGGAAGCCTATTTGCTATGGCTTGCAAATAAGTCAACTTCGAGTCGAGTGCGGTACATTGAGGCGCGAAAAGCAGCAGCAAAGACAGTATGAACAGCTAAAGCCAAGGACTGGGAGAAGTTCGGAGAGAAATTGGAGGCAGACTATGGTTCGGCAAACAAGGTGGCAAACATGGCAGACCGTGCGCCGCCTCCGTGGAAAGAAGTCTCTTTCGTCACAAACTATTAAGGGTTCAGATGGGAGGCTTCTGAAAACGGAGGAGAACGTATTGCATAGGTGGAAGGAATAATTTGCATCTCTTCCTAATCCGGTGACAACAACAACTGAGGCATACGAGGTGCACCTTGGCGCAGAGAATAGTCACGGTAGTATCATTGAAACAGAAGTCAGATGGGCAAATAAGTCTCTGAAGACTGGCAAAGCTGCAGGTGATGATGAAATCCGGTCCGAGATGTTAAAGTCTGAGATTGCAAAAACTATCGAGGCATCTCTTTGCTCAGCATTCCTGGGAAAGTGTACGCTAAGTCTCTGGAGAGGAGAGGTCGAGAAATAGTCGACTCCAAACTGTCGGGGGAGCAGTGTGGTTTCCGACCTGTTCGAAGCACGGTGGATGACATCATTGCTATATGGGAAATCTTTGAGAAATCCCGGGAGTATGCAAAAGAGGTCTATTCTTGCTTTGTGGACCTCAAAAACGCATATGACAGAGTTCCTTGGGAGAAGCGCTGGCAAGTGTTGCAAGAGTATGGAGTGGATGGGCAATTACTGGTTGCTATCATGTCTCTGTACGAAAGCTCTGAGATGTGTGTCCGCATAAATGGCATTAAGTCAAGACCGTTCACCGTGGGTGTTGGACTCCGCCAAGGGTGCGTACTGTCGCCCCTCTTGTTCATTATCTTTATGGACTGGATAGACAGGGGCAGCCGAGGCGATGAGCGTGTTTGTGTGGGCGACTGCCTGGTGGAGAGGTTGCTCTTTGCGGACGACCTTGTCCTGCTTGGGTCTTCTCGCACGAACCTTCAGCATGCACTAGACCGGTTTGCAGCTAAATGTGAAGAAGCTGGGATGAAGATCAGTGTGGCTAAAACCGAGGTTCTGGTCCTTTCAAAACAGCCTGCTCAGTGCGCTCTCCATGTTAGGGGAGCCTCATTGAGACAGGAGGAGAAATTCAAGTATCTCGGGATTGCATTCACGAGTGATGGACGGCAGGAGAAAGAATTGGATGCTCGGATCGGTGCAGCAAGCAGTGTCAGACGTGAACTATGGCGATTCCTGGTAACGAAACGCGAGCTGGGTAACAAAGCCAATCTCTCCGTCTTCAAATCTATCTTTGTCCTCATTCTCACCTATGGTCATGAGGCTTGGGTAATGACCGAAAGAGTGCGATCGCGGGTACAAGCGGCTGAAATGAGATTTCTGAGAGGTGTGGCAGGTGTTACCCTACTAGATAGAGTGTACAGCAGCACAATAAGGGAATCTTTAGGTGTTGAGCCACTACTTCCCCGCATTGAGAGATCTCAGTTGCGCTGGTATGGCCACGTGATACGGATGCCGCAAACTAGTCTTCCTACGCAGTTGTTATTTTCCAAGCCGGTGGGTAAGAGACCAAGGGGTTGGCGTAGAACCAGGTGGCTAGACTACATGGAGAATCTGGGTTCGAGTCGCTTGGATATTACCATGGATGACATGCGCCTGATGGCGGAAGATCGCGATCGCTGGAGATCCTCCATATGGCTGCTGCCCCCGCGACTCTAACGGATAAGCGGGTTTGAAAAGTAAGTAAGTAAGTAAGTACATAAGATCAATTTATTCAGAATTGGTCCTGTAACAGTTCCTAACAACAGCAGTAGCAAGATTACCGAACCTTACTAATTGAGAAATGCCTTCTTACTACGAAGGGAAATTCTTTTATGTGCCAAACCTTTTCTCACAGGTAAATGCCGACTGATTGATGGGTTGCACGCGTCTTGGTGACATAGTAAATTGTAACAAATTTCACAGAGATATTTCACTTCGTGTAAAGTTGCTTGCTTCAGTAAAAGCTTTCGTTTCTTACGTGAAGCTTTTTGCAGTGTGTGTAAAAAATAACGGTGGTTACTCAGAAGCGTTTACATGATCGTGTGAACATTACGAGATGCAGATCACAAATGAATTGACTTGAAAATCACAACCAACTTTTATCGATGTAAACCAAAGTCGGCCATTCAGGGGGTAAAATTTTACTCCTTATACATAGAATGTCAGGGCAACTCTGTGTTAAGATTTAACTGTGGGGTTCCTTTGTTGCGTCTTGGATTGCGTTTGTCAGTAAATCACCATATCCTGTTTGCAATGACAGTGTCCTGATTCGGCCCAGATTCCGTGGAGGTTTCATAAGAAAAATGTATTTTGAATTTAGGCTAATTGTCCTCATGTTCTTGGCTTGAGCAAATAAATTTTGCAAGATTAGGATTACTGAGAAATTAAAATGGTGACTATAACGGGTATATATTTGCTCGATTGATTCGTGCGTGAGATCGTCCAAAACCAGTAGGGCGTATGTTTAATTTCATGAATCATTTTTGTATCCAGCATGCCTTCGTGGAAAGTAATGTTTGAGAACTGTAGCTCCTGAATTTCACGAGGGATTACAACACTAAAACAATAATAATTATGAGAAGGAATTGTTTCGAATGTGCATTTTGAAATCTTAGTAAATTAGCCAGTAAACAAGTTTTGCCACTACCAGAGGCTCCTGCAATAAGGGCAGAGAAACAAGGTGAGAAATTAAGATTCGTTGTGACCTCCATACAGTCTCAGTAGTGTAAGAAAGAGAGATTTCACGTTGTTAAAAACAAGACGCACAAATGAATAATAAACCCGTGTGTGTCAATCGAACAAACTCGTGTATAAAGCAGCTGTGAAGAGAAGACCTCTCAACCAACCAGCGTATGCATGCGTGCAAGTCGACACACACACACACACACACACACACACAAACACAAACAGGTGAGCATTGAAGATTTAGAATTGATTTGAATGAGTGGCGATAGCCTGGGACAGTCAATATAGTATTTATCAGCGAAATGAAAACACGCCGGGATACTCTGCTTGGGAATCGTGAATTTCAGGTACTTGTAAATCAGTGTTGTATTGGAAAAATGAAAAAAAGTAGTTCAAAATTACAAAGAGTATATACAACCTTAAATTTTTTTTTTTACATTTAGAATGGCAAACCTAACAATTGAAGCACTGAAACTGGCAACCACTCACACCCGTTATTGGTATTATTATTTATACTAATACTTTAAAAAATTGTGGTAATGATGAAATTGTGAAAATAAGTTATTGTTAGAACGACACACCTGTGTATGCATACAATGTAACCGATGTTGTAAAATAAACTTGTGATGTGAAAATAACAAGTGATGTGAATACTCAAAATTTTTCAGTTTAAAATGTTGAACGTGAGGAAAACTTTGTGATGAAACAAAACTAACATTACCAAAAAAATCCGTGAAAATTCCTGCATTCGCTTCATCAAGCAGTGAAAAAAAAACTGCGTCTAATGCTTAACCTTAAGCTGGAGAATCCCATAGAGCCAACAACGGGAACAGGATTTTTCTGGAAGCACAGAAAAAACGCGGTTCAAAAACCGCATTGCAGCCAAATGACAGGAAAATTCCTGTACATCACAGATCAGGCTGGAAAGAAAAGTCGCAACCAGTGTTTAAAGAAAACGCAAAAAGCGTAAAAACGACAAGAAAAAGAAAAGAAAAAAAGCGAAGTGATCTTAATAGAAAAAGGGAAACGAGGATTGACCTTAACACTGTGAGCACAATAGGTTAAAAACGGGGATTGGACGAAAAAACTAGAATCACACAGAAATGAGCTCAGACCTCCACTCAAGTTGTGAATGAAAACCTACTGGCCAGTGTAGGGTACAGAGTCAAGTAATAGTGAAGAGTCGCAGTGAATTTTTAACCAAAATTAAACTTAAATCTTGTATAGAATGTTGCCAATATTGCGCAAACTACGCTTGCACGTTAAAAAGAGTAAACCTTGAGAGACAAAATTATTTAAACCAAACATCAAACTGAGCAACCACAACGCAAAAAATTACAGAAAGTAGAAGAAAGTTAAAGTTCCTTAGCGAGAAAACTGTATTTATAAAGTTGGTGATGTCAATTGTCAACCCTCTAAAACTTCGGGTCAGATTTGTCAGTAGTCAATTTAAACAATGCAATCATTATCAGAAAATTAAAAAGCAAACACTACACCTTGAAACAGAAGTAGTTTTATTTAGAAGAAAATGTAATAGGCTTGGAAAAAATTTGGTTGCCTGAGAAACAATAGTTAATTAGTAATTAGCCAGTCAAGTTGAGATGCCAGTATGTCAACCACATCCTGTCTGATGGCCTTTATAAGTGCGAGCAAGAGTTCTTTATACTGAGAGGCAAAATCACATAAGTGCGTTTTGCTGAGGGCATAAGGACCCCCTTCACTGCAAGGCACTCTTCAGAGATGCTATACTTAATGCTGGGTGCCCACTTAGCGCGACGATTAAAATTAATTAAAAGTATTATAAAATTATTATTTTTAGCCTCAGGACATCGGAACATGGCCTCTGAATTCAATGATTAATCAAGGTCTCCTTAGCCAGATGAGTGACCACACCCAGGAATGGAAACCCAATCAAACAGAACCCCCACCCCAATGGGGAGACACCCAAATCAAGGAAAATCAAAGGTAAGTAAAAATAATTTAATTAAGCCATATTAATTAAAGGCAATTGAAACATTAACAGCCCGTTGTACAAAGAGTACAGCTATGACAATGACAGTCAGGTGAATAGCACCTCTGAGAGCCAGTGGGAATGGAATGTGGAGGGGGAGGTCCAGCGGGATTGGAATGTGGAGGATAGGTGACAAACACCTTTTGGGAGTGACAGGCTAGGGGGGGTGGCCAAGTGTAAATTGGCTGGGACACCCCCCTCCACATGCCATACCCACTGAAAGCCGTACACACCTGTGGATGTATCCAGCTGTAAATTTGAGGGGACACCCCCTCCAAATTCTATTCCCACTGTAGGTGGTAGTATTCTAATATCGACTTTGCAGATGAAATATTTAACACACTTATTAAAAACAAAGCAATTAATATTTAAGAATATCTGAAGAATGTTCGATGAGAGTTTATCCTACGTAAAACATATTGTTTAAATTATTGATGAAAATAGGAATGAAAACTCCACAGGCTTAATTCGAACCAGGAACCTTCAAAGAGCTGAAGTTTCCTGGTTCGAATATAAGCTGTGGAATTTTCTTTCTTATTTTCATCAACAAATATTTAGTTTATTTATTTATTTTTTCTGTATTTAGAACATTAATATTTTTACTTATTACTTTTTAAATTCTCTTATATTTTGATACCGAAATTGTTTATGCTGCCTTATATTATGCGTATATTTTATATGGAAAAAAAACCTATTACGATATACGTATATATTGTATACTGTTTCTTCATATTCATGCTCGGCACTAGAAACTTTCTGTATCCGTGGTTTTCCAGATATATTTAACGCATGTGTGCATATTTAATTAAATAGTTTCTGACAGTGGTTATTTTAAATTTAATTTAAAATAAAAGTTTTTACACTAATACAATTAAATCAATTATTATAATCCAGATTTGTGTTTTCCGGATTTGCGGTCCTCAACTGTATATGCTTTCTTCATACAGGGTAAGTTTTTTAAAAGTGACCCGGCACGAAATACTGGCAGTAAGTTTTCATCATGACTTGCCATTCATAGTTTTGTATTGCGCAGTTGACAGAGTGACATTGCTGTGCATGGTAGTTGTTTGTACGAAATGGCAAAAATGGTGTTATCTGTGCTACAGCGCATTTTTTGGTAGAGCACAATGCATGGCATGGGTCATGGAAACAGTGTGCAGATGAGGTTAAAATAAAGTTTCAAGTTGAAGCTGCGCCTGCAAAACCTCCTGCTAAGAGTGCAATACAAAACGTAATTGCGAAATGGCATGCAACGAGATCAGTACTGAATGCAAAGAAAGTGCACAAAAGGACGGTCAATACGATGGCAACCATTGCTGCTGCTGAAGAACACATGCTACGCGGTCCCAAAACGTCATCACAGCGGCTGTCTCAGCAACTGCGTTTGTCTAAGTCAAGTGCAATGAAGATCATGAAACAGGATTTACACTTACACCACTTCAAAACGACCACTGTGCATCAGTTGAATGATGTGGACAAGCCAGCCAGGGTTCAGTTTTGTGAATGGTTCCTTAGCATCATTGCTCCGGAGGTGCTGGAGGATGGCTATGTGTTCATGTCAGATGAAGCGTGGTTCCATCTGTCCTGTTACGTCAACTTACAGAACCTGCGCCACTGGTCTTCCGTCAATCTGCACGTTCATGGAGTCTCCGCTGCATCCACAAAAAATTGGGGTGTGGTGTGCTGTCTCTGCCTGCCGCATCATCCCTGTGTTATTCGACGAAACTGTGAATAGTGACTGTTATGTGCACAACATCTTCAACGTGTTTGCTGCATGCCCATCTTTCAGCAAGATGGTGCAACAGCCCATTCTGCACACGCAACACTTGCCCGTATCCAGGACGTGTTCCCACCCGAACATGTGATCAGTCGAGGAACAGAACACCCCTGGCCATCACGATCGCCAGACCTATCGATCTGCGATTTCTTCCTCTGGGGTGCAAAAGGTGTTGTCTATCAGCACAATCCGCGCACAGTCGCCGACCTTCAACAAAATGTCCAGGCAGTCTTTCAGACAATTCCAGCGGAAACCCTTGCTGGTGCCTTCAGGAACATGTGGACATGCCTTCAAACGTGCCTCGAGGTCAATGGAGGAACTTCCAGCACCTAGTCTAGGTTACTTGCACTGATCTTTGATCATTATTATCTCTTTTTATGCTATATTTTTACACGTTGTTCACCGGGCCACTTTTAAAAAACTCATCCTGTATATAAGATAATGTATTGTTATACATTATTTTTTCTTGTCATGGATGAGAATACAATTTTTTTGCCAATACTTTATTTTTTAAGCATAAACCCAAAAGATACTTTATTTCATTTGGAAAGATTGGTAGCTATTCCCTATGAAATACTATAAAAATTTTATACATTATATATTATTATTTTGTTAAATGTGAAGAAAAATTAATTTTCTACTACTGATTATTTCATGAAAAACATCTAAGAGATTTAATTCGTGTATTCGCCATTATATTGTTGATCGAGCTTTGCCAACTTATCGCTTACTTCCTCGTGTTATTATACAACATTGCTGCTGAAATATTAATAATATACATTGATATATTAATAATAAAGAAAAACTTTCCTAATCAAGGCTCAAAATCAGATTTCAATTAAAACAGTTTGACGTCACTCATTTTGCCAAAGGGACGTCAAAAAACGTCCCTTTTGCTAAAAAAACACATGACATCGTCCAACGTGATTCGAAGTCGACTGATTGCCTGGAGCGATTAATCTCACTGATTTAATGTAATGCAAAGAAGCCGAGCATCGTTCACCTAAGTGAAAACGCTTTCGGAATGAACTGTACATGGTTTATTTTTAGCTCTATCTAACTATTAAATTAATCTACTACCCGATGCTCCAATTTGGTATCGGTTATATTCCCGTTTCCCGTTGGGGGGGGGGGGGGTAGGCTTTTACGTTTATAGTTCGTGGGGCTTTTCTCCCTGAGCTCTCCGAAATCTCTCAATGATATTAAATTTCTGTTCTTTGACTAATTTCCGTATTCAGAATGAGCGCTCTTGCTCACACTCTTGCTCTTGCATGAGTGTAAGCAAGAGAAATAGTAAGAGCATCTGCTCTTGTGCTTATTCAGTATACTTACTAAGGCTCCTACTCTTACTCTTGCTCAAGACTATTGTTGAATCCTTTGAGCGTTGAGTAGTAGCATGAGCAAAGGCGTGGAGCGAAGAGCAATCGCTCTTGAATAGCAATTCTGGCAAAAGTATCTGATAAACACGTTTGATTCCAAGATAACAGTTCATCTGCTTATAGTAAGTTTCCTGGACTCATGGTGGAAACATGTTTTCTTCCACCGTGCCTGGGCTTTCATCACACTTCGTGTTTAGAAGCATGTAATAATGAATTACAGTGAAACCTCTATTCTCGACCACCTCTTTAACACGACCCCCTCTTAACTCGACCACTTTTTCTTAGCACGGAATTAATGTCTCATCGGTATAATGCATTTTTTCCCTCTTTAAGCCGACCACCTCTTTACTCGACCAACGACCACCCATTTCAGGCACCAACCATCAATATACCCTCTTTAAACCGACCAGTAGACATGGCAAAATCGAGTCAAGATTGCCATGACTTGATTTTGCCATGTTTACTGGTCGGTTTAAAGAGGGAACATCAATGATTGGTGCCTGAAATGGGTGGTCGTTGGTCTTGGGATTGAAGCGTTAATAATGCCACTTCCTCTAATTTAAAAGGTATGCTCATTTTTTTGAAGGAGGAGTAGGAAACTGAACATTGTTCAATCTGTTTCTTTGCTTTGTGTATCAGTGGCATTCACTCACACCGCTGCTTTATCTTACAGTTATGAAGAGCTCAACATGTGATTGCAGTTGAGAATGCACATGTTGGGCTCACTTTACATCACTTTCACTCTTCACATCACATTTCAATTTCTTGCCTGCTGTTGTCACCATGTCATAAAGAAAACTTTGTTTTTTATCGCTACAAGACCAAGTCAAAACTTGCTGCATTTGTTTGAAGAAGTGAAAAAAGAATATCAACAAGTTACAGTACGTAAAATGGTGAGCAGAAAAAAATAAACTTCAATGTTGCAGTTTTTCAACAAAGAATAGGGGAAATTTTTGATCCAATAACTGGGATCAC
>JAHWFO010065173.1:167204-186430 GCA_023313115.1 Rhysida immarginata
TTCTATTACAAATCGAGGTAAACTTCGTTGCGTAATATGGAACGCCAGGGGGGTCCCCCGGAGGCGTATTGAGTTTTACAACTTCCTAACCCAATGGGATATAGACATAGCATTTCTATGTGAGACACACTTAAGGCCAGACCGCGACTTCAGGCTACCTGGTTACTGTGTCTATCGTAAAGACAGAATTCTTCCCACTACAGTAAAGTCCCCGTCAGGTGGGTCAGCAATTATAATTAAGAAAGGCATTCATCATCGGGAGGAACCAACCCGAGACTATATGGGAATGGAAGCTGCCTCTGCTATCATTACTGATGCCACACTGGGAGAAGTGAAACTAGTGGCTCTATATAATGCGCCCAAGCATAAATTCGATGCCAATGAGCTTGACGAGCTGTTTTCCGGGAATATTCCCGTTATTATGGCGGGAGACCTGAACGCTAAGCACTCGCACTGGAATTCAAGATGCCATAACCAAAACGGTGTCCTTTTGTATGGCTACGTGCAAAAGCAATCTGATATTATTGCAGTAGGCCCTGTGGATGATACATATTATTGTGATCATTCTCCTTCAAGCGATGTACTTGATATTGTGTTGTTGAAGGGCTTCTACAAATCAGTCAGTATCTATACTGTCAATGATCTATCCTCAGACCATAAACCAGTTGCACTAAATTTTGATAACGTAAACATTGACCTCAAAGAAGAACTGAGGCTCAAACAAGACTGGAAATTTTTTTAGAGAAATTCTCAAAAATGATGACGACCCACTAAATAACGTACATAGTACGAGCGACATAGATACCAATGTGAAAAGGCTTACTGAACGTATAAATGCAGCTATTGACTCTAGTGCTTCGCCCTTAGAGTCGAAGCGAGCTGATCACCTTGATCTCACCCCAGAAATCAAACAATTAATTGAGCAAAGGAATAAGGTTAGAAGGCAGTGGTACCGAACTCGTGATTCATGGCTTAAGACCAAGTATAATAGGCTCACAAGAAGAGTTCACGAGGAGGTAAAAGCACTTCGTAATGCCAGATGGAATGATAAAGTTAAGAGTCTGTCGACCCACGATAACTCTATGTGGTGCATGGTTCGAGCCTTGCAAAACAAGAAAGCCATTAATATCCCACCTCTGTTAGCCCAAAATGGCAAATTCATCACGAATGATGATGATAAAGCGCAGCTTATTGCAAGCTCACTTTCAGAACAGTTTGTCACGCCTACTGATGGTCGGCAAATAGGACTTGATATGTCCGAGAAAGTAAAATCCTGCATAACTGGCTTCTATAATATTCACGGCAATGAATTCCCAAAACATAGCATTGATGTAAATGAAGTCCTAAGCATCATTAAAAATTTAAAAACGAGAAAAGCTCCAGGTAAAGACTCTATTAAGAACTCTGCTTTGAAAAATTTACCTCCAAATACAATTCAAGATATTGCAAAAGTGATTAACGACTGCTGGAAGAACACTTACTTCCCGGATGCTTGGAAGCAATCAGTTGTCTTAAGCATTCCTAAGCCAGGACAAAATCCTGCAAATCCTGTTAGCTACAGGCCCATCAGCTTGTTACCATCAATTTCCAAAATCCTGGAAAAAACAATTCTCAAGAGATTCATTGAGCACTGTGATGCCAACGATCTCATCCGCGATGAACAATTTGGCTTTCGCTCAAACCATTCCTGCCAACTCCAAACATGGAGGCTCGCAGCGGATATCAATGAGCCCCTTAATCTCTCTATGTACTGTGGGGTCGTTTTTCTCGATGTACACAAAGCCTTCGACCAAGTCTGGCACGATGGTCTTATTTTTAAAATGATTATGGATGGATTTCCTCAAGACATAATTACTCTGATACACTCGTTTCTCTCCAACCGGTTCTTTCAGGCCAGAGTTGGAGATAGTCTATCTCCTATGTATGAAGTAAAAGCTGGTGTCCCACAGGGTTCAGTCCTGGGGCCAGTATTATTCAATTATTTTATGCGAGACTTTCCAAGTCCTTCTAAATGTAAGCTCTTTTTTTACGCAGATGACGCTGCTATACTGACCTGTGCTCGTCAACCAGCCGTAGTAGTCTCGCGGCTGCAGAAGGCTCTAAAGGAGTGTGAAAGCTGGTTTAGCAAGTGGAGGCTAAAATTGAATGTAGACAAATGCAAGGCGATGTTTGTCTCCAAGAAGAGAAAGAGATCATTAGATTCTCTAACACTATATGGCAAAAAACTGGACTGGGTTGAAACTTATAAATATCTTGGTGTTGTTATTGACTCTAAACTTACCTGGACTCCCCACGCAACTTATGCGTTGAATAAGGCCAGAAGAGCCAAGTTTAGCTTGATTGCTCTGCTGGGCCGGAATAGTGCTCTAAACATTGATAATAAACTCCTACTCTATAAGGTCATTGTTCGGACTATCTTGACCTATGGTATGCCCGTCTGGGCCACAATATGTAAAACTAGATGGAAAGAACTGCAAACGTTCCAAAACGTTACCCTTAGGACTATTGCGCAAAAAGATCGGAGAATTGTTCGCAATTCCTCCATTTATAATGACTTCAACATGACTCATATTGGCAAATACGTTCAAGGGCTCATGGAATCCATGCTGCCCAATATAGAAAATCATAGCAACGAGCTAGTCTCGGGCATTTTAAAGCATCCTATGCGTAGAAAGAGATATCGTGATCCAAGGCATATACTTGATATTAATTTTGAAGACATTGATATTGTCTTATTTCCAGATTACTGGACTTCATAGGTCGTGTTTTATCTAATACTAGTGGTCTGCTTCTAGTCTAGACAGTCGTCAATCAAATTTTCCTCCACCAAGAGGAGGCAATTTTCTTTCATACTTTGGATGACCCTTGTGGGTACATCAGGCTTCTTTTCTAGCTCAGTGTATTTCCCTTGGAATATGATTATGAAGGGTGAGATTATGGAAGCTATGCTTCAAGTTCCACTTGAATACCGATACACTACACTGTTCGATTGTCGATTGTCGTTGTTGTTCTTTACTCACTGATGAAGGAAACTTCGTTTCCGAAATGTACATCTGAGTCATTAAAATTTATTATGTGGAATAGTGGTTTTGGAGTTATTTTTCTTTTGACATGCTGATAATTGCGATGACTGAACGATCATTTCCAAGAATCTATCTATATATATAAAGAAGGATGTTTGTGGGTCTGTTTGTCTGTACGTTTTTTATACAAATCTACAGTTTTATTCCGATCTTGGTAAAATTTCGCATACATGACCTTCAAAGCATGAGGAAGGTCACTGTCTACCTCAGATTTCGGAAAAATAATAAATATCGATAAAAAATCGATATTCATGGTTATGGCAAGGCACATTAATGAGAAATATCTCATGACCAATAATGCAAGGCAAAATTTGTACAACAATAGGTATCAACAATGGTATCAGCACGCAATTCACAAACACACTGCATGAACCAACAATATATATCTCATGACCAACAATGCAGGGCAAAGTTTGTGCACTATAGATACATTTCAATTTGAAACAATGCATAGAATTCCTATTATTCAGGCTTTTCTTAGGAATAAGTTCTTAGTTCTTAACAATTTTTTGAAAATCTTTACAAATGAGTAGAAACTGGAGATAATGGAAAGTTGGCAGACTATTGAGAAAGAGTGCAAAGATGACTAAGGAAGCACTCCTTTATCTCTGTTGGTTTTGTTTGGTATGTTTGGTATTAACGTCCTTTTCAACTGCTATGGTCATTTCAGGACGGCATTATAGGGGCCGCAAATTTTTCCTCGCAAGGGTTCTTTAATGTGCAGTCGGCAAACGACTACACGGGACCAACGGCTTTACTTCCCTTCCGAAGGAAGTGCGTGATCTCAGGATTTCCCCCTGAAAAATCCTCGTCGTCCTCGGCTGGGATCGAACCCGCGTACTCGGGCATCAGAGGCAGTCACGCAACTACTGAGCCACCGAGGCCGAACTTTAGCTCCGTGCTGTATTGAGCAAATGGTAAGCATGTCAATAGAAGAATCGGCGATCTCTAGACTACACAAAGAGTTGAATGGCCAAGTTTTGATACAGTATATCGAGAGAAGAAAGGGAATTGTAACAACATCAAGTGTACATCTAAAGTAAGATTACGTGAATATGAAATTTAGACTAGCCGTGGCATCCTTCCATTGTCAGCCATTAAAATATTTTTTTTTCGAATTTTCATTAAGAATTTATACTGTATTAATTCTAAGCGTTTTTATGTGTTTATTTTTAAGATATTGCAAAATTTTATAAAAAAAAAAATCCGAGCCACGCCGGGGTTACCACCTAGCTTATTTGGTAGCACAGCAGATCCAAACATTTCATAAAAATACATTTTGTCTATATTCTGTGGGAAAGTGTACATTTTGGTAACTGAGATGCTGATAATGCGATGACTGAACGTTCGTTTCCAAGAATTATTGATAATTAGCATAAAGTGAAGATGCAGTGACTGAACATTAATAAACATTAAGGAATGACATAATCAAGTACTGAAAGGAAAAACTAAACCATGCGCGGAACTATAATTTTAAAAAGCTCTGTGTTCATTACACCACGTTCCTTTGAACCAATGTCGATTATCATTATTTTTACGAGATATTCATTAATGACAGATCATTTCAAGTCGTTTGATATAATACATGCCATGTTTTAGCATTGAAATTCCAATAAAACATAATGGTTCCACAAAACCAGGTTCCTTGAAACCAATTTCGACTACCATTAATTAATTTTAGGTTATATTCACTCATGACACATCATTTTAAGTCGCTTGATATATTACATGCAATATTTTAGCAATGAAAATTCCAATGAACCATCATGGTTCCACTAAACCAGGTTTCTTGAAACTAATTTGGACTATCAGTAATTTTACGTTATATTCATTCATGGCACATCATTCCAAGTCGTTTGATATATTACATGCCTTGTTTTAGCATTGAAAGTTCCAATGAACCATCATGGTTCCACTAAACCAGGTTCCTTGAAACCAATTTCGAATATCATTAATTTTACGTTATATTCTTTCGTTACAACTCATTCCAAGTCGTTTGATATATTACATGCTATATTTTAGCATTTAAAGTTCCAATGAACCACAATGATTCCGCTAAACCAGATTCCTTGAAACCAATTTCGGTTATCATTAATTTTACATTATATTCATTCATGACACATCATTCCAAGTCGTTTGATATATTGCATGCCATATTTTAGCACTGAAAATTTTTGAGAGTGTCATAAGGCTACTATTAGAGCACGTGTCATTGTTTCGATTTCAACCATTTTCAAAATGGTTCATTCCTGGAACCATATTTATTAATTGGCGAAAATAGTAATTAATATCCGCTTCTATCTCGTCATTACGATTTGTTTGATATATTACTCAATATATCTCTGCATTGAAAATTGCTAGGTGGGGTCGAAAAGGTACCATTTGTGCACGTGCTATTGAACGTATTTAGATAATTTGTGATTGATTCGTGCCATGTAC
This sequence comes from Rhysida immarginata, assembly GCA_023313115.1. Classification (NCBI taxonomy): domain Eukaryota; kingdom Metazoa; phylum Arthropoda; class Chilopoda; order Scolopendromorpha; family Scolopendridae; genus Rhysida; species Rhysida immarginata. The sequence continues at coordinate 172,727 of JAHWFO010065173.1, forward strand.
CATGTTCATTGACTGACGAAAATAGTAATGAATAACCGCATCTATCTCGTCATTACGATTTGTTTGATATATTACTCAATATATCTTCCTATTGAAAATTGCTTGGCGGGAAAGTAGAGGTGCCATTTGTGCACGTGCCAATGAACCGATTTAGATAATATTTGTAACTGGTTTGTGCGATAAACCATATTTATCGACTGATGAAAACAGATTTTGAAAATCTCTCATAGCCTCGAGAAGTTTGAGTTACAGACAGACAGAAACGTTCCTTCACACTGATAGCATAAAGCACCTTTCGGTACTTCATAAGGCAACATGAATTGATTAGGCATAACAGTCACGCGGGTCTCCATTGAATGGATAGTCCCTTTGCTCTGTGTTGTATTGATTGAGATATTATTTAACCAATTAGGAGTTATAATTTTTAGAGATTGTTCTCTTTACCGACAAGTGTAATTATCCCGGGCAACGCCGGGTACTCTGCTAGTTCACAATACCCAATCAGAGTTTCCCGACGTGTTTTCAGTGCGCTGGTAAATACAATACTGACTGCCATAGGCTATCGCCCCTCACTCTAATCACTTCTAAGTCTTCAATGCTTACCTGTTTGCGTGTGCGTGTACTGCGATGCGCGCTTCGTTGCGCGCATGCGTACGTTGGTTGCTTGAGTGGTCTTCTTTTTACAGCTGCTTTATACACGGTTTTGTTGTTTTTATTAAAAGGTTTGATTGACTCTCAGGGGTTTAATATTCATTTGTACGTCTTGTTTTTAACAACGTAACATCCCTCTTTCTTACACTACTGAGATAGTATGGAGGTCACAGCGAATCTTAATTACTCACCTTGTTTCTCTGCCCTTATTACACGGGCATCTGGTAATGGCAAAACTTGTTTACTGGCCAGTTTAATAAGATTTCAAAATGCATTATTCGAATCATATCCTTCTGACATTTATTATTTTATGGTGTTGTAATCCCACGTGAAATTCAGGAGCTACAGCTCTCAAACGTTACTTTCCACGAGGGCGTGCGGGATACAAAAATGATTCATGACATTAAACAACACGCCCTACTGGTTTTGGACGATCACACGCACGAATAAAGCTGTTCCGTATTAATCGAGCAAATATATAACCGTTACAGTAATTTCTCAGTTTAATTTCTCAGTAATCTTAATAACGCAAAATTTGTTTGCTCAAGCCAAGAACATGAGGACAATTAGCTTAAATTCAAAATACATTTTTCTTATGAAATCTTCACGGAATCTAGGCTAAATCAGGACACTAGCACCGCAAACTGGATACGGTGATTTACTGACAAAGGCATTCCAAATGTAACAAAGGAGCCCCACAGTTATTTGCTGGTCGACTTAACACAGAGTTGTCCTGACATTCTACGTATAAGGAGTAAAATTTTACCCCCTGAATGGCCGACTTTGGTTTACACCGATAAAAGTCGGTTATTATTTTCAGGTCACTTGATTTGCGATCTGCGCTTCGTAATGGTCACATGGTCATGGAACCATTTGTGAGTACCATGGTTATTTTTTACACACACTGCTAGAAGCTTCATGTAAGAAACGAAAGCTTTTACTGAAGCAAGCAACTTTAAACGAAGTGAAATCTCTGTGAAACTTGTTACAATATACTACGTTACCAAGACGCGTGGAACCCATCACTCAGACGCCATTTACCTGTGATAAAAGGATTGGCACACAAAAGAATATCCCTCCCTAGTAAGAAGGCATTTCTCAATCAGGAATCTTGCTACTGCTGTTGTTAGGAAGTGTTGCAGGACCAATTCTGAATAAATTGATCGGTTAAGAAAATGCTAAATTACGTGTTACTAACAGAGCACGAATACAATAGGGTCTCGAATACTCGCGAGATCCGCAGACTGAATAACACTCAATATACACCTCACCCTGATTCACCATTAAAGGGTCGTGGAAAAACTTCCATCGGAGAATAACCGATATCTTAAACTCGCCTATGCTTAACATACACCAGCAAATGGAGCTTTTTCTTAACGTGTTACAAAAATACCTGAACGTCAAGAGATGCAACACTGATCAGATTAAGGGTCTGGGTATTGACATTAAAAATCCGACAAACGTAAATATACCATCAACCCAATTGTATGATCCGTCTTTTCAACTTTTGCGGAGTGCAACTAAGGGAACGACATCGCAAGGTAGCCGTTTAGAGGAGCACACCACGTACGAATCACCTGAGGTAAGATCTGAAGTTTCTGTCGAAGAGTACCCTGATGTTGACGATGATGATCATGATTCCAAAGAAGACATTGCAGTGGATCTTATGCAAAATAATTTCACTGATAGGCGGAACCTTGATCTCAATCTTCGTAGAGATAGGTTGTTACGATATCGACATCTTCACGAGCGTCCAGACCTTATTAGCTGGAGTACCAGGGGTCTTCTCTCAATCAAAGGTCACTCGCTTCCTGGGTCCCGTATTAATGCCCTCATTGATGATGTGATGCACATTAATACTCAAAAGTTTCCGCCGGTTGATCAGCGTGAATTTGCCAAAGTGTTAAAAGTACTAAAAATTCCTGATAAGCTAATTATGAATCCGTTTTATAGAGCAGGCATGCCTGGTCATCATGCTAGTACACCCTGGATACCCCCTACCCCATCATCGATGCATACAACTAGTAAGAAACCTCTTCTGTCACTCGACGCGAGGGATTGGGCAACATTAAAATAATAAGAATTAGAAAAAAAATGTTTGTAAATTCTTATGTAAAAATTATGAAATTGTAATAAATACATGGTATTATGCTTTAATTCCTATGTGTTTTCCCACTTTATTACCAAAATTTAAATTCAAAAATAATTAATTAAATAAAAAAGTAATAAAAAACACCCAGCCACAAATTGTAACATTTCATTTCAAATTTATTAATTCAACATGATTGATTACATTTTTTTTTTAATTTTTGAAAATACATTAAATGGTGTACATATTTGATTCCATTTAAGTACAAACATCATTGAATTTACAGGTTAGTTCGTCAGCGAGATATTCGCATCTCACAAGCTGGTCGTTCCATTCCAAGTCATCTGTGTACGTCTTCTTCACAATCGCATCCATTGAAAATCCCCGGGCTGATAATTTCAGATAATGTAGACGGTGGTGCACGCAGGATGTTGCAAATGGGCTTTGAACCATTCGGTTTTTGAATGTCCATTCGTCTGCATTTCTAAGCATGAAGGTATGGAATTGTGTTTGGGGTGGTTTACCGAAACTGCCGAACTCGAATGGACGTTTACGTGTAGGTATAAAAAACGCCACCCAGTGAGTTCCAAATTTACTGGCATCGTCCGTGTTTACAATCATTAAAGAAGGATATACGGGTATGAGATGCAGAATCACACCTGCTGGGAAGACACCTCTAGTCAGCGGTGCTGCGTACGCATCGCCTTCGAGAGCATTCCACAACTGAATGGCGTTCATCGAATTTTGCAATTAATTTGTAAAATAAAAACTAACCGTTCTGTCTTTATTGATTTCCAAGAGGTTTTGAAATTGACAATATGCAATCAGATTAACTGACGTCTTCAGTGGCTGGGTGAATTGAAGCTCTATGATAAGCGTTCCGTTTTTAATTAGGTTATAGTTTCAGCAAATATATTTCCGTCTGTCGTAAGATCGTATGAAATAATCATATACCGCGCTGCAAAGTCGGTTTGTGAAATACCAGTGTCACGATCTTGCTGCCACAACCCGAGACCTTTAAGCGTATCGACGTATTCTCAGAGATATGATCCGGACGTGAAGTCAGGAGAAAAGTGTTGCTGAGGAATCGATTGTGTATCGAGTGACAGAGAGAAATAAGAAAGTTTAAAGTGTTGAAAATTGTACGGATTCGATTTAAATGAACTGTTTTGTGCCTTACTGTCGACAAAAAAACGAAAATGAGTTTGGACGGGATCTAACCTGTAACGAAATTCACATTTCTCATTTCCACACGACTGAGCGGATAAAATGCGTTAATGCTCTGAGAGTTTTTGCATGTGCAATTAAAGTCGTAGCGCTCAATTTCACTAGTTCAACTTGTTAAAGTCGCACGTTCGATCACCACTCGATAGTTTGGATTTTCGGTGTCTGTCATGAGCATGAAAGGCTTTTTACTGCGGTACATTTTTAAACAAAGATCAACTGAATTCAGTAAATAACGGTTTTGACAAAAAATGTCGACGTGAAGCGCCCCAAACAGTTGATATGTGCTCCTGATGGCCAATTTTTTTCGTTGTTTAAAACCGACGTTCTAGTCGTTTTTGCACTCAAATTTTCCTACCGTGTCTTTAGCAAATCCAGCCGTTGTAAACTGCATTGCCTTGGCTTGACTTCCGTAATTCAAAAGCGTTTCCAAATAAGCATGGTAGGGGTATAAGTTGTTGCTATGACTGATTAACGTGTCTCCCAAATAACAATCAATTTGCGAGAAAAGCGAATGTAAGAAGAGATTTACGGGTCCTGTATCATCAGTGTCTGGCATGAGGTCTTGACCGTCTTTAACGATTTTCACCGTCAAACTCAACGTTTTCTAGCTTAAATCCACATAATAGTCTGCTAATTCAGATATATTGAAATCGAGAGGTATGGAGTCTGATCACCGTTGACGTTTGATAAAGTCTATGCTCCTGCTGACCACAGGTAGGTGGAATTGTGAAGAGATCCAATTCACAATTAACACATTCGGCACTGTCTTTATGAATGACACATGCCATTTTTAAGTCTTTAATCGAATACAGTGCGCAGTAGACGAATTGTTTCCCCTTTTTTCTGCGGTTTGAACGACAGGGTAGCTGATTATTTTGCTTAAGAAGGAACGTTTAGGATGCGTCCTGCTGCACCTGTGGTTGTTTACGAGTCGAATGCGGTATTACGTTTGAAACGCGTTTATTATTATTATTATTATTATTATTATTATTATTATTATTATTATTACCTTGTCCGTAGCCGCGTTGGAGCCTCGTATCCAAGTCTTGAAGTAGGTGACCGCTCGGCTCGTGCATTCGAGAAACCAACGATTGTTTGAGATTCTGCCCGGCAATCACATCTTTAGGCACTGACGTACCACCTTTTGGGGCGTGTTTACCGAGAATTTTACCCATTGATTTGAGTAACGGTGTCGCTCTATGTAACAAATTTGTGAAAATGGAACCAAGACCTCTGCCAGTCTGAAAAGGTGTACCACTAAACACAGGTAAGGCATGCCCTTTTTGATTTAGATCATGCTGTAAACACGCATCGCATGTCGGGGGTGTATGGGATATGCAAAAATACAACCGAAGTACTACTTTACGATGACGCTGCTGATTAATTCGCTGTTGTTGGCGGCTTCGTAAATCGAGACGTCCGTTCACTGCAAGGTTTCTTACGGAAATGCAGTTTCACCACGGTCTTCCCTGAAATAAAGGATAGCAAATCAGCATGATCTGAATGAACCGCGATTTCAATCGTGTCAATGACGTTTTTACTTAAGGGAAAATAGTCAGGTGAATGAAAGGTTTGATTAATCACTTCTCGTGTTGCATGCGACACAGATATGATTCGTAGGAGTGGTGTATATGTGTGGTCCACTATTTGAGGACGAATGATGTCTGTTTATAGATAATAACCATGTATTCCTCTTGTAAGATCGATGGGTGTCGGAATTCGCCTGTTTCTAACACCGAATCAACGAGATCTGGGCGTAAGCCTAACGTGTAACACAAACCCTCGCTAAAACGTATGTAACGGCCCTCTGAGCATTTGAAATGAACACACTTTTTGGGTGTGAGATTGATGTTGTAAAAAGCCTGCTCTGACTGGGGAATCGATTTCACAAGTGCCTCAACAACATCTCTTTGGTTATCATAATACTATTCAGGTATTTTTAAGATGCGTTATTCTGGAGGTTCAGGTGGGTCGTAAATAACACAGCCAATGAAACTGTTGTCAGCATCGTTTAAGGGAATTGACAGAGGAAATTTCGATTTCTTCTTCAGAAACCTATCCGGAATAAAACCAATATAGTGACTGCAGGAAATTCAAGAAGTGATCTGTGGATCCGTCAAGCTGTACAAAATCATCACCCAATATTATCTCGACATCGGTGACAATAAAACTATCTTTTCAACATTTGAAGGCTTCGTCCCTGTTTCTTAATTTGGTATATCTAAATTCAACAAACTTTTGATATAAAGTTGGAAATTTTGGATACCTTAACGTGACGATGAATTTGGGCACCCACTCAAATGGTGTATTGTAATTTGGAGACAGAGTGAAACGCTCCTCCAAGTATTTATCGGACGAAGCATTAAAGATATTGCGGAATTCAAGTGAATTAAAACGGATCCTAACATTCGGTGTAACCTCAATGCGATGGCTTGCATTGAACAAGTTTTGTTATGGTAAAAAAATACATGTTTCAAATATGCCTGGAAAAACCAGCTCGATTTCGAGTATGAAAGACGAGAGCATCGGATTTCTCTCAGTTGGTAAAATGTTGAATTTTATTTCCTCCTCGATTTGATCAAGCATAAAACCGATTTTAAAAGCATTGTTTATGACTGTAATGTTCTTGAAAAGCACTGGAAAATGAGTTTCCGTTTATCCAACCTCCCAACGAACTTGGAAACGTAGCGTACGAGGTAGTCTCGCAATAAAATAAGCGGTCGTGTTGGACAGTTTTTTGTCATCTGTTGCAGTATTCGAAGGTAAAGTAATGTAGAAATCCCTGGCTTCAAACCTGATGCTACTGAATCATTACGTAGCTTGTTAAACGTTTAAAAGTGCGTCCGCTCGTACCCAACTGTTCATGCTCTCGGGATAACCACGCCATTTCACAAAAGCTTCACGCACACCCCGTCTCGTGCGCTATCGAATAATTCATACGATATTATATACTTCAGGAATTTTTCACCTTTTGTAACTTCTGTACCTAGACTACCCCAGCGAACTCATCACCGTGATAATCTCTATTTTATACACAATGGGTTTTCTGTAAATGATTTTTTAGACTTCAAATACTTCTTCAGCCCAATTCAGTAGATAACCCTTATCAAATACGTTTTTCACTTTTGAAATACGCACGCGATTACCTATTTTTAACTGCGGTGTTGTTTGTGGAGCAGCAGTGTAATATCGCCACATTTTCAACCACAGTGCCGGTGCATTCCGATCATTAACTTCAGATGGTGCGATACACAGTGACCTGTGAATACGATTGTTGTAGCTTAGCACGAGATCAGGTACGATGTCGATATATCTACGTGTGTTGGCATATGTAAAATACTTAAACATCTGGGTTTTTAAGGTACGGTTAAAACGTTCGGCTGTTGCAGCCTTCACATCAGATTCGGTTGCAAAGAAATTAATGTTGAATGATTTAAAATAGTCTTGAACCTGTTTATTTAAAAACTCCTTCCCTTTATTCCTTTTTGAAAGGCTTTTTGAAGCACTTACCCTGTCTTCGTTTTTAGTGGGACAACCCATGCAAATAGAGAGAAAACATCGATGCAGGTGAGGAGAAATTTATAACCCTCGTTTTGTTTTGACAGATTCGATAGATCCACCAGATCTACTTGAAACTGGTCGAATGGAGGAAAAACTCTCATTCGATTGCGTGGATAACGATGCCGAAGAGGTTTATGTAGCGTGTAAGCTGGAACATCACTTAACTATTCACCAGTCAATTTTTCAAAATGATTTGTATGTATTGCCAAATCGCGCACACCACCAAACCCGACAGGGTGTTGAGGGTTTGTAAATGCTTCATCCATGACGTGATGGTAAATAAACAATTTGCAACAAACCTATGAATTTAAAACCGTTGTTAAAAATTGTAAAAGAGGTCTCGCAGGACATGGAGTAAACAAAACGCAGTTGAATATCAAATAACTAAAAAAATTTCACCCTACCGAGGAATAACCGAAACAATTTTTGCACAGGGTATGCAGCACAGGAAAAATTCTTGCATCCGTTTCATCAAGCGGTGAAAAAAGCTGCACTCAGCACAAAGCTTTAAGCTGGAGAAGGCCATAGAGTTGAAAACGGTGACGGGATTTTTCTGCAAATTCAGAAAAAACGCGGTTCAGAAACCGCATTGCTGTCAAACGACAGGAAAAATACCTGTAAGTCACAGGTCAGGCTGGAAACAAAAATCGCAACCATTGTTTTAAAGAGAACGAAAAAAATATGCAAAGCATATCACTCTCATATCCTAATACCATAAGCGAACAGAAAAAGTTGTATACTGAAAGAGAGAGAGAGAGAGAAAGAATCGCGAGGTGGTGAATCAAACAACGCGTTTAGTAACCTCGGTGTGGCAAGGCTGTGCAAATTGGTAAAGAGAGAGCCAAGTATGCCTCACCAGCATTGAGAAATGTGAAATTTTTATTTTTATTTCAACATTTCAACAGAGTTCATCTCCGAGAAAAAAAAATCATGCGAGCAAAGGCAATCATTGAGAGAGGCAAAAATGAAAATAAAATAAATTTCAAACAGACTACCTTTAAAATAGGCTCAAAAGTTAGTGAATTCGTACATTTCATCAAGCAGTGGTGAGCTAGCTGTATTTATAAACATGTATATGTGAATTCAGTCACCTGTCAAACACTGCATCAGGTTGTGGGAGCAAACAAACACCCACTAAACGAGACAATGCAATGCAGGTTTTAAAAATTAATTGAAAATTTAAAAAAAAAACTGAGCACCTTGAAACAGATATAGTTAATTAGAATGGAGTGTAAAGCAAAACGGGAAAAATATGGTTATGGTAGAAACAAAAAGATAATTAGTAATTGGGTAAAAAACAACTTGGGATGCCAGCTTGTTTAGTTCACCCCGAGTTAGTGGGTATATTCAGCACGATCTGAATAACTTATATTGTGAGATAAAATCACAAAAGCCCCTTTTGCAGTGAAGTCCCAACACCAGTGCATAACTAAGAATATGAAATTAATTAATTTTATTATCATCAGTCCCAAGGAATCAGAACATGGCCGCCATTACGTGATTAATCATGAAGATGGCAGTGACCAGATGAGTGAACACACCCAAAAAAAGGACCACCACCGAAAAATTAAGGACCAACACCCAAAACAAAGACCAACACCCAAAAAAAAGAACCACACCCTAAACTAGGATCAACGCCCAAAACAAGGGCCAATGCCCAAAAAAAGGATCACACCCAAAAAAGAACCACACCAAAAATAAAGACCCCACCAAAAAGGTAACACCCGAAAATTAGAAAAATGACAGGTAAAAAAATGAAGATTAAAAAATTAAAATGGAAAAAGAAATTAAAAAAAAATTCAAATCAGCTGTGACGTCATGGGGAAAGCCCATCACGTGACCAGAAAATGGCCGTCTGTGACGTCAGCATTGTGTGGAGGGGGTGTGTGGTCACGTGACACGAATACTGCACGCTGATTGGCCGCTTTTGGGCCACGCCCACCTCATTAATATGCGTCTAAACGTGTACTTTTCCTGCTAACACTGGAGATAAAATATTCAGAATGTGAGGTCATGTTCACACGCTTGCTCTAACAATGTAAGCTAAGCAAGAGCATGAGCGTAAGTAAGTGCGTCCTCTAATTCAGAATGCGTTCTTCACAAATTTAGCATAAGCAGTCGCTCCTCTTTTGATACCAATTGAGTATGAGTGATTAATCAGGTTGGGTGGTTTGTTCTATGCTCAATTTGACAACGCCATCGAGCTTCAGGCTGTGCATTTTATGGATACATTCATAAAATAAACAGTTACAGCTTTTTGGGAATTTAACTAAAATGTATTTTAAATAAAAAATATAACTTCTGAAATAAAATATGTACTTTGCTGAATTAAAAAGACACTTGTAAATTAAAAAATGTATTTTGTGAAATATAAAAAGCAGCTTGTGGAATTTTCAAATTTAATTGAGTAAGCGTAAATTGTGCTACCATCAGACAAAATTGCATTCCAAATGTTTTTTGGACCGATGCATAGTTTTCGAAATTTTACACGGTCTTCACTTAACTCGACCACTCTGTATATAGGAGATTAAAAGGGGGTATGAAAGTGGAAAAAAGTTGAGGGGGATACTTTTTACCCCATTCTTATCACTATCTCTTTATCCTAGTTATCCTCGACTTTTTAAGCCGCATTTTTTATCTCCCGTTTATTTACCCTCGCGTTTATCCCAAAATACTTTATCACGTATTAGGAATGAGCGTTATTGCTCATGAGAATTGAGTAGTAGCACGAGTAAAGGTATGGAGCGATCCTGAACGGAGCTTCGCTGTGGGCGTATTAATTATTCAATTCTCTCCTCTCCCTCTAAAGACTGTAATCTATACAGTACGTCCGTGGTGTGAAGCTTATTGGCGTCGTTAAATTGATCATTGTTGGAGCCCCCCAAACTTACTTTTAAAAGAGGAAGGACCGCTAGCTTATGGTCATGCTCTTCCTTACACTCTTACCAGCGAAAGCAAACGCTTACGCTGTGTCTTACGTGAGCGAACTTGGAGCGAAGCGGGACGCAGCGAAAATATCAAGAGCATTATTTCTGTGAGAGTGTCTTACGTGAGCGAATCCTAGCGGCGAAAGGTTGAGGCGGCAAAGAGGCAGGTGCGAAGAGAACAAACCAGTTTGTTTTTTAGACGCGAACGAAGCGGTGCATGCCATTATAAAAATGGTCGAGGAAAACTTGATTTCCTGCGTATAGAAAAGACCATATATGTGGGATCAAAGGAATAAAGATTAACATAACCATCTTTTAAACTACCGAGAATAGAAATTAAAACTTAATTACGTGAAACAGAAATTGAAAAATTGTTAATAAGATTAAATTTGTGCTTGAAAAACTTCATTAAAATTGATTCTAAAAATTGCTTTGAAGGCAAATCTATTACAGTAATTTGCAGATATTAATTTGCTACTTGATTATAATAAGGTCAATTTTTCAATATTAGTTTAATACTTTAGTCGGATGACCTGGGGAGAGTGCTTATTATTTATTTAGAATAGAGTAGCGTGGCATCAAGCCCGTTTCCAGGAATTTTTCAAAGGCGGTTTTTGACTTCTCAAAGTGGAGGTTTATTTATCTTAATTAATTCTCCATAAATAAAGAGGGTTAAGCCCCCAGCTACCGGCACGGTGGCCGAGAGGCCTGGGGCGCAGGCTTCAGTGCTTCTCGTGATCCTCGGGTCGCGGATTCGAATCCCGCTGTGGCATGGATGTTGTGTTTGTCCCTTACTAAACATGCGGAAGGCAACGGAAAACCACCGCATCTCGGAATTCCCAGTACGCCATTAACAATTTGGTCGGCATCTCGGTAGGAAATGACACATGAAGAAGAAGCCCCAGCTAAAATCCAAATATGCCTTGGTGGTTTTGGATAGGTTTTCTTGATGCGAATTAATAAAATAATATAAAAAACTAAAATAAAATGAAAATTCAGTTCCAATTTTTTTCTTTGTTTGTAATAATTTTACATAAGGAGTTTCCATTTGCAGAAAACGACAGATAGCATGACTGGCACAAAATAATCTGATTGAGTTCACTGTAATACCCCTTTAGCTCGCCGCACTGAATTCGCTCTCATGTTTCGCTCACGTAAGACACACTGTCCGCTTCTCTTTACTTCGCGCACTTTCCCTCTCAATTCGTCCGCTCGCTCGCGTCTCTCCAAGATCTCTCACTTAAGATACATAGTTACGTGAACAAACTTGGAGCGAAGCGGATCGCAGCGAAAATACCCAGAGCATTATTTCTATGAGAGTCTTTTACGCGAGCGAATCCTAATGGTGAGAGGTTAAAACGGCAGAAAGGCGGGTGCAAAGAAAACAAACCAGTTGTTTTTTTCGTGCGAACGAAGCATTGCCAGCCATAAAAGAGAAGGAAAACTTGATTTCCTGCGTACAGGAAGACCAAATTTGTGGGATCAAAGTATAACCATTTTTTATATTACCCAGAATGGAAATTAAAAATTTATTACGTGAAATGGAGATTGAAAAATTGTGAATAAGATTAAATTTGTGCTTGAAAAACTTCATTAAAATTGATTCTTAAAAAATTACTTTGAAGGCACATCTATTATAGTAATTTGCAAAAATTAAGATAACTTCAGTTCTTCAATATTAGATAAATACTTGAGTTGGATGGCCATGGGGAAAGTCCTTATTATTTATTTATTTTTAGAACTTTATTTAGAATAGAGTACGGTGCTATCAAGCCCGTTTACAGGAATTTTTAAAAGGCGGTTTTGATTTCTCAAAGGGGAGGTTTATTAATTATTAATCCTCATTATTAATCCTCCACAAATAAAGAGGGTCAATGCCCCGGTAAATCCAAAAATGCTTTGGTGATTTTGGATATGTTTCTTGGCGCGAAGAAATAAAATAAAATACTAAACTAAAATAAATAAAATAAAATACAATTCCATTTCCTCTTCTTCGTTTGTAAAAATTTTACATAAGAGTTTTCCATTAGCAGAAAACGACGTTTATGTACAGACTAGAAGAGGTACCCAGCGTTGCCCGGGATAATTACACTTGCACAAACTTTTCCTTTCATTGTTAGTCATGAGATATTGATTGTTGATCCCTGCATTGCGTGTTGATACCATTGTTGATACCTATTGTTGCACAAACTTTGCCTTGCATTGTTGGTCATGAGATATTTCTCATTAATATGCCCTGCCATAACCATGAATATCGATTTTTTATCGATAATTATTATTTTTCCGAAATCTGAGGTAGACAGTGACCTTCCTCATGCTTTGAAGGTCATGTATGCGAAATTTCATACTTACTTACTTACTTTTCAAACCCGCTTATCCGTTAGGGTCGCGGGGGCAGCAGCCCTATGGAGGATCTCCAGCGATCGCGATCTTCCGCCATCAGGCGCATGTCCTCCCTGGTAATATCCAAGCGACTCGAACCCAGATTCTCCAGGTAGTCTAGCCACCTGGTTCTAGGCCGACCCCTTGGTCTCTTACCCACCGGCTTGGAAAATAACAACTGCCTAGGAAGACTAGTTTGCGGCATCCGAATCACGTGGCCATACCAGCGCAACTGAGACCTCTCAATGCGGAGAAGTAGCGGCTAAACACCTAAAGATTCCCTTATTGTATTGCTGTACACTCTATCTAGTAGGGTAACACCTGCAACACCTCTCAGAAATCTCATTTCGGCCGCTTGTACCCGCGATCGCACTCTTTCGGTCATTACCCAAGCCTCATGACCATAGGTGAGAATGGGGACAAAGATGGATTTGAAGACGGAGAGCTTAGCTTTGTTACTCAGCTCGCGTTTCGTTACCACGGATCGCCACAGTTCACGTCTGACACAGCTTGCTGCACCGATCCGAGCATCCAATTCTTTCTCCTGCCGTCCATCACTCGTGAATGCAATCCCGAGATACTTGAATTTCTCCACCTGTCTCAATGAGGCTCCACTAACATGGAGAGCGCACTGAGCAGGCTGTCTTGAAAGGACCAGAACCTCGGTTTTAGCCACACTGATCTTCATCCCAGCTTCTTCACATTTGGCTGCAAGCCGGTCTAGTGCATGCTGAAGGTTCGTGCGAGAAGACCCAAGGAGGACAAGGTCGTCAGCAAAGAGCAACCTCTCCACCAGGCAGTCCACACAAACACGCTCATCGCCTCGGCTGCCCCTGTCTATCCAGTCCATAAAGATAATGAACAAGA
>JAHWFO010065173.1:196430-213071 GCA_023313115.1 Rhysida immarginata
CTGCCATGAGTGAATATTACGAGTAAATAATGATAGTGTCAATTGGTATTGTACCACGTGCCCTAATGGTACAATACAGAATTTATAGAACTTTTAATGCTAAGATATGGCGTGTAATATATCAACCAACTCCTTACGCGTTATTAGATCTTTTGTTATCCATAGCTTAATTGAATCAAGAGTATAGTACTCTTAGGCTTAATGGTATCTAAAACTCATTACTAATTAATTTAATAGTAGTTAATCGCTTGCTTCAATAAGACTTTAGTAATTTAATATGAAACCTTGGGACTTTCAATGCTAAGATATGGCATGTAATATATCAAACGACTCGTAACAACGTGCCATGAGAGACTGTCACGAGAAAATAATGATAATAGTTAACAGGTTAGTAGCACGTACACTAATGGTGCCCTATGGCATGATATGGTACCATTTGAACTTTCAATTCTAAACCATGGCATGTAATATATCAAACGACTCGTAACAACATGTAATGAGTGAATATCATGAGAAAATAATGATAATTGTTATTGGTTTAGTAGCACGTGCCCTAATGGTGCCCTATGAAACCATTGGAACTTTCAATGCTAAGATATGGCATGTAATATATCAAACGACTCGTAACAACATGTAATGAGTGAATATCATGAGAAAATAATAATTGTTTTTCTTTAGTAGCAAGTGCCCTAATGGTGCCCTATGAAACCATATGGTATCATTAGAACTTTCAATGCTAAGATATGGCATGTAATATATCAAACGACTCGTAAGAAGGTGTCATGAGTGAATATCACGTGTAAATAATGATAAAAGTTATTGGTTTTGTAGCACGTGCCCTAATGGTGCCCTATGGCATGATATGGTATTATTGGAACTTTCAATTCTAAAACATGGCATGTAATATATCAAACGACTCGTAACAACATGTAATGAGTGAATATCATGAGAAAATAATGATAATTGTTATTGGTTTAGTAGCACATGCCCTAATGGTGCCCTATGAAACCATTGGAACTTTCAATGCTAAGATATGGCATGTAATATATCAAACGACTCGTAACAAGGTGCCATGAGTGAATATCACGAGAAAAAAATGATAATGGTTATTGGTTTACTAGCACGTGCCCTAATGGTGCCCTATGAAACCATATGGTACCATTGGAAATTTCAATGCTAAGATATGGCATGTAATATATCAAACGACTAGTAACAACGTGCCATATAGCTATATAACGGTATATAGTGATGTCTGAATTATTTAGTAGTATGTGTTTTAATGGTACCAAGTGGTATAATTGGAACTTTCAATGCTAAGATATGGCATGTAATATATGAAACGACTCATAATAACGTGCCATGAGTGAATATCACGTGTAAATAATGATCATAGTTATTGGTTTAGTAGCACGTGCCCTTATGGTGCCCTATGGTACAATATGGTAACCTTGGAACTTTCAATGCTAAGATATGGCATGTAATATATCAAACGACTAGTAACAACGTGCCATGAGTGACTATCACGAGAAAATAATGATAATGGTTAACAGTTTAGTAGCACGTGACCTAATGGTGCCCTATGGCATGATATGGTACCATTGGAACTTTCAATTCTAAAACATGGCATGTAATATATCAAACGACTCGTAACAAGGTGCCATGAGTGAATATCACGAGAAAATAATGATAATGGTCATTGGTTTAATAGCACGTGCCCTAATGGTGCCATATGATACCATATGGTACTATTGGAAATTTTAATGCTAAGATATGGCATATAATATATCAAACAACTGGTAATAACCTGCCATGAGTGAATATTACGAGTAAATAATGATAGTGTCAATTGGTTTTGTACCACGTGCCCTAATGGTACAATACAGAATTTATAGAACTTTTAATGCTAAGATATGGCGTGTAATATATCAACCAACTCCTTATGCGTTATTAGATCTTTTGTTATCCATAGCTTAATTTAATCAAGAGTATAGTACTCTTAGGCTTAATGGTATCTAAAACTCATTACTAATTAATTTAATAGTAGTTAATCGCTTGCTTCAATAAGACTTTAGTAATTTAATATGAAAATCTAATAGATGCTTACACATAATGCTTCAGCAATTGTGGCTCACTTCGTTTAACATTATGTGAGAATTCTTACAAATTAAAGAACTTTTATTTTTTTAAGTGTATGAGGAATAACTTCACTCTCCATTTACCTTTCATTCTTCAAGTTTATTTTTTTAAATTTTCTCTATACGCTAGCCTATTTAAATAGTAATTTACAATTTAGTTTTCATATTTATTTATTTACTCTCAAGTGTTTTAAAATGTTGGTTAATTCTATATAACCATGTACGATGCTATAACAAGAAAATGTGCTCCCTTTATCTGCTTTGGCGGTAAAATCATTCTTGTTATTTTCCTGTCTTAGCTCGTAAGATAACGGGAGGGGTGGAGAGAATGGATGTTGATCGCAGAGGGGAGGGTCGAGAGAGAGCGAGCTCTCCACAGAGGAGAAGTAGTGCATGAAAAGCTGTACTTGATTATTCCATCAGATTCTTTATTCCTTAATGAAGAACACCTGTGAACAGTAGATAGCATACTATATGGATATCCCATCAAACAAGAGTAATTTCCTGCCATTTTGTATCTATTTTGTACAGGCCTCCGCAATTCGCGCTGAGGAAGCTGGCATTGGTACACGTCAGTTGTTTTTCATTCCACCACCAGAGTGCGCCACAAGTATAAAGAACTACGCTGTCTTGAAGCGTATACGGAATCTGTAATACCAACTAATCATCATTCAGCAAGGCGTGAATTGCAACATGGCATCGTCGAAGAAGACATACAGAGTGCGCTTGATGACGAAAATGTGGAGGATCTAAAGAGCAAGCATTCAAATATCAAATGTGTGGAACACTCTTGTGTGAAAGCTTTTTATAACGTAGCTTCTGTGAGGAATCATGTGTCCAAAAAGCATGGTATTGAGATTAAAAGGCCAAACCACGTATTCAACAGCTAGCTGTTAATATCCATAGCATACCAGGAGCGTAACTAAAGGGCTGGGTTCGGAAGTTCGGACGAATCCCCCCCTCCTTTTATTTCCCCGTTCTAAGTTCACTTGTTTTTCTTTGTTTCTACTAAAAAACTATTTAACCCCCCCCCCCCCCACCGAATCCTTCCATGTAAAATCCTGGTTAGGCCCCTGCTTACTCTTTAATAAATGAGTTGAATCATCGTAGAAGTACAGTGCACTTGTTCAAAGAATTGTTTAATACAGGGTGGTAGCGAAGGGAACTGATCATGCACGTAAGGTTTTTTAAAATAACTCATGTTTGAACACAGATGCATCTTAAATACATGTATATTCACTTAAAGACTCTTGGGATGTTTAAAATAGTCTCAGTGTGGAAATACTATCGAATATCCACTTTAGCTTTACCACCTGTGCTATGCAAATTGTTTTCATGGCACCAGTGCCATATTCAATTGTTTAAAAAATGCATTATTTATTCGGATGTTTTGTTACTCTCCATGATTACGGTACTATCTACAATTAATTTTTGTTGCCTTGACTTTGCTCTAACTCTGTATAATATCATCTCAGAGATTATCTGTTGTGTTTCACTGCATTTGAAGAGATGTCCTCTAATTGAAATGTTTGGTGTCCAATTTCAGATTTTTATCTCTGGTTAGCCTAAGACGAAAAAACAACTAATTTTAGATATGTTTATCTTCAGAGACAGAGAACACCCACCTCATCTTTAAGGCAAAGCCTCATTTGTAATAGAAGTGGTACTTATAAACCTGCTGGTAAAGGGTTTCGTCAAATTAAAGGTCAAGGCTCATGCAAAATAGGAGGTTTTTGTACGTCATCCATTGAATTTGTGCAGAATAATGATGGAAGTATAGAAATAACTATTTTCTCAACTCATTTTGGATATAATTTCTAATTAGGCCATATTTATATTCTACAAGATAAAAGAGAAAATTGCAGGTAATTAAATATTAAAATACAGTTTCAACAATGTATTTATTTAAAGCTTTTGTATTTAATACTGAAGAATGATTGGTCTGCAACAGTATGTTTATGAATGTTCAAACTGTTCAAGAATTAAGATAAAAAAATTAAAATAATAAATGTTTTCATAATCTTGTTACAGATATTTGTTGAATAACTTGATTGTTGTTGCACAGAATATTTCTAAAATTGTATTTTTAACAGTTAATTTTTTTTTCAGGAAAGCCTGCTCAGGATGTAACCCACACATGCTTTATTCGAGACATCAGATCTTCAGTTGAAAATAAAGTTATCCGCGTAAATTTGACAAATCGCAAAAACTTGGCTAACATCAGCATCTACTAATTCCGAGAGCAGTCATTCGAATGATTCAATCAATGTGGAAGCATGGATTGAAGAACAGAAAAGGACAACTTACAATCCAGTTTTGGTGTATAAAGGATCGTTGTTATCACACAGTTCGGCGGGCTAGGCTTAGCGTGTTCGCAAGGAGTATAGCACCGTTTGACACTACGGTCAGTGTTCAAGCTATTCCGGGGTAAAATTCCTTGCATTTTCTAGCACAGGCTTGTGATATATGTTTTGCTTATGATGCGTTGGTGTTCCCCCATTCGTTTCTGGCTAAATTAAAACTTTCCTATTTACAAAATTGTTATCCCACAAGCTGTAAGAAGCCTAGCGTATCCGAGCCGTGAACAGCGGCGACAACAGCTGTATTCAAGGCTCACGATAACCTAAGCTAAAAATCCTTGTCTCGGCCCTAGGGTTGCAGCATTTTGCTAATGAAAAATGCAGTGTTTCAATTTTAATACAATAGCATAATTGTTTCACATATGCGGTAGGACTTGTTCATTTCTTTGTTCTCGCGGTCATTCGTTACCTTGGAAAATTTATCTCCACATTTCCATATCTCTGTTTTTTCTGTTTTGCATTTATTTCTTATAAAAATAATTACAAATAATATTGATGATTATGGTGAAAAGTTTACAGGTTTTCAGTTTTTAGTTACTATTTACTGATTGCTTTTACTCCCTATAATTTTAACTGACGTAATAAAAATAGAATAAAATAAAACAAAATTCTGACTTTACTTTTAATGTTTATTTAGGCTCGTGCAAATGTTAAATTTTTTAAGTTAATCTGCATTACATAATAAACGTTTAAGTGCAAATTTCACTTTTAAGGTGTTACTAAGTTCACATTTTTGAGGGGCATAGTTCAATATTATTAAAGCAGAATTCATTACTGTTTTTCTACTGTTTGGTTATTTTGGTTATTAGAAGGCAAGACAGCGAAATTGTAAGACTGGTGAGAGTTTGAGGTCTTCCCTTTCCTCATTTGGTTTTAGTGGCTCATAGGTCTATTTTATAAGCAGGTCGCTCAGTCGCTTATAAGTTCCTCCTCATAATTTCTGCCTGCACTTGGCGTGGTAAACGCATTGTGAACCGACTCAAACAATGCCAGCATGCATCTGTGAACTCCGAAGGTTGCTTTTAGCAACACACTGCTTTGTTGACTAAGACAGGCTAATGTAATGATAGACTCGCTATTATCTGTCTATTGGTGCTATCTATCCATCGGTGACCCGTATCTGACTAGATGCAGTTGCATTCGTTTTGGGCCTTGATACTCTTTCGACTGAAATTTTGTTTTAATCAAATTTTTTCGTTCTCTTTAACATCAATTTACTGTTTGTTATTCTTTCGTTACTTTCCACATGAGTGTGTTTGAAAAAAGAAAAATTGTCTTTCGAGGGTACCTTTGTTAGCCGACAAGCCCTACCTCTTACTGACTTGTTGCTTTTATGTGAATTTAAGCGAAAATTGTGTGATTAAAATTAAAAATTATCCTGTTTTTCAAAACTATTGAGGTTATACGGGTTTCTCGTTACTAATATATGTCTGAAACGATTTGCTCTGATCATTTAAAATGCGCTATTTCTCACTGTTTCAATTCGATATGGTTAACCTTATCTTCATCTCTCTCTCTCTCTCTCTCTCTCTCTCTCTCTCTTTCAAGGTTTCTTGCTTCTTAATCTTTTGTAGATACAAATGTTAAGTGACTTCTTTTCGTCGATTATTTGTCAACCAAGAAAATTTTACAATGTTTATGCTACAATTCCATTTCTCTTTTGACACAAGTCACATGTATTTTTCTGTTTTTCTGTGCTGATTTCTCACCAGCAACAGGCCCCAGTAAGGGCGACATTGGCAGAGTTGACGTTCATATACTCGTTTTCGGATTAATTTAAAGGTTTGCACTGGTTAAGGGTTGCCATCGCATATATTTTATAAACACTGTTTCTCACTACGTATGTTTAATTATTTTCTACTCTCTGTGATTTCGGCGCTCTGATTAGTTTGATTGTTTGTATTTTAAATGATTTTATCCCACTCACTCAATGTTTACTCTTTTAAGGGCGTACAGGAATAGTGTATTATAGGTATCATTCTATACACGCTTTAAGTTAAATTTAGGTTAAAATATCACTTCGACATTTTACTATTACTTGACTGTGTGCTCCACACAGTCTTATGGGTAGAACATCAGGTTATCATTCACTGGTTGAGTGATGGTCTGAGTTCGATTCTATGTGACTGTAGGGCCCAAATTTTATTCAGTCCATCCCCGTTTTTATCCTGTTAGACACTTAGTGTTTAAAGTCAAAACTCGTTTTTCTTTTCCTTTTACTGGAGTTTTTTACAATTTTTGACGTCATTAAAAGTTGTTTATGACTACATTTGACAGGCATGAAATATGTTTGTTTGTGGTTCATATCACTTGCCCCACCTTTAGTTTCACTGATTTTTCATCCCATTAAAGTGTTTCTTTTTCGAAAAATGAGTACGCAAGTTCAAGTATTACATAGGCCGCGATGTAGGTCATTTAAGCCAGCATATTATACGATAAATATTCTC
This sequence comes from Rhysida immarginata, assembly GCA_023313115.1. Lineage (NCBI taxonomy): Eukaryota > Metazoa > Arthropoda > Chilopoda > Scolopendromorpha > Scolopendridae > Rhysida > Rhysida immarginata. The sequence goes on from JAHWFO010065173.1 coordinate 203,373, forward strand.
GCTAAAAAGGCACCGCGTATTTCAAACCGCGTACGTGAAATCCGTTTTTTTGTGTGAGCTTCACACGAGGTGCAGTGCTAGTTTCACCTCATGAACGCGTTGCTTTTTATGAAAAATGCGTACGCAACGGTTACCCCGTATCACACGTATAACATTGACTGTGTTAGGTGTCAATAGGTCAGCAGTTGTTACGTTAAGCGTACGTGCTAGCTGCACTAAAAAGGTATTTGCGTTTTTCTGTCAGGGTACATGAAATACGTTGTTTGTTACACCAGTGAAGTTTGCCTATTAGTTTCAAAGCTTTTTTATTTCATTAAAGCGCTTTCTTTTCGATAAATATGCGTACGCAAGGATTACCTCGTAACTCAAGTATAACATTGACCGCGTTAAATGTCACCAAGTCGAATGTTGTTAGGCTTATCATACGTGTAAGCCTCACTAAAAAGCCAACGCGATTTTCAAGCGTGGGTACATGAAATGCATTGCTTTGTACTCCATTGAAGTTTCCCTATTAGTTTCAAGGTTTTTTTTTTTGTTTTTTTACCTCTCTTAATGGTTTATTCTAGACAACTGAGTAGTCAAAAACTTCTTCATAGTGGCATGAATTAACGGCATTATTATTATAAATCTTATCTTAAACAGTCAATCCAACACTAAAGTTTTAAATTTGTTTAAAACTTTCATTCTCCAATTCACCTTCAGTCACACAAATTCATTAATGGTGCATGAACTACAATCATTCAACTCACTGCGTTCAGATGAGTTGTTGAATATTATAATTATTTTTTATTATCGTCGTGAGCTGTTACACAGTGTGTCAAATGTTGGCACCTTATCCCTTAGAAATAATTTATGACTGTTGAGTTCTAATCTATACAGTGGATAAAAAATGACTTGGACAACGTCGTCATTAATGCAAATACTTTGATTTGTCTATGAAAATGTTGCCTGTTGAATTTGTTTGTTTGGTGTTTGGATGAGTGTTTGAGTTTGAACTTTTAAACTATTGAAACTCTTAATCTCAATTTGACCATGGTTAGATTTGAATTGTTGCTAACGAGTTTAGCGTATAAAAGTTAGATAAATTTGGGGATGGATTTCCTGTATAACATTGCAAACCTTCACTACACCCAAACCATTGCACACGTATTTGAACGTATGAAACCTGAGTTTGTTTGAAAATTGCACAAGATGACGCCTCTAAGAATAGTTTGTACTAAATGGGTAGACCATACAAGCTAGTATTTTGCATGCCCGTTAAAAGGAACTTTTTTGTTTGTATTTTTAATTCGAGCTTAATTGTGAAATGTACCATAAAATGAAAACCGTCGTATTTCTTACTGTCCATACACTAGTGTTTGGTGTTGTGAACGAAATCATGCTTTTCATCTGTGTCGCAGACATAGTGGATGTTAAACCTTATCTATGCTATTGTGTAAAAATGGTGAGCTGTTTGACTTTGGAGAACGTTTGATTTCGAACGACACACGGGCTGTCAAAGCAATATATTTACTTTGTCACATACACGCACACTTGACTACATCATAACGCGGCCGGATTAGAGAGATTGTAGCAAAGTGAATACTACCATTCCGTCGTGAACTGATTCACAATTAGTTGCAGAATTACAACCGTGCAACACCATAACAGTAGTGTGTGACAGTGTTTGGTAATTTAGTGAATTGCATGTAATGTTTTCAAACTTTAGATAATAAACCAATCAATGAAGAAGTTTTTGACTACTCAGCTGTCTAGAATAAACCGTTCAAAGAGGTAAAAAAACAAAAAACAAACCCTTGAAACTTCAATGGAGTACAAAGCAATGCATTTCATGTACCCACGCTTGAAAACGCGTTGGCAATTTAGTGAGGCTAACACATATGATAAGCATAACAACAGTCGACTTGGTGATATCTAACGCGGTCAATGTTATACTTGAGTTACGAGGTAATCGTTGCGTACGCATATTTATCGAAAAGGAGACACTTTAATGAGATAAAATAAAGCTGTGAAACCAATAGGCAAACATCACTTGTGTACAACAGAACGTATTTCATTTACCCTGACAGAAAAACGCAAATACCTTTTTAGTGCAGCCAGCACGTATGCTTAACATAACAACTGCTGATTTAATGACACCTAACACTGTCAATGTTATACGTGTTATACGGGATAACCATTGCGTTTATATTTTACATAAAAGGCAACGCGTTAATGAGGTGAAACTAGCAGTGCAACACGGTTTGAAATGAGTGGTGCCTCTTTAGCGCGAACATTTATCTTATCAGATGCTGGCTTAGATGACCTCCATCGCGGCCTATGTAATACTTGAACTTGCGTATTCATTTCTCGAAAAAGAAACACTTTAATGGGATGAAAAATCAGTGAAACTAAAGGTGGGGCAAGTCATATGAACCACAAACAAACATATTTCATGCCTGTCAAACGTAGGTCAGTCTGGAACCAAAAGTCGTAAACAACTTTTAATGACATCGAAAATTGTAAAAAACTCCGGTAAAAGGAAAAAGGAAAACGAGTTTTGACATTAACACTAAGTGTCTAACCGGTTAAAAATGGGGATTAACTGAATAAATTGTGGGCCCTACAGTCACATAGATAACCTTATGTGCTACCCATAGGACTGTGTGGAGCAGACAGTCAAGTAACAGTAAAATGTCGAAGTGAAATTTTAATCTAAATTTAACTTAAAGCGTGTATAGAATGACACCTATAACCCACTATCCCTGTACGCCCTTAAAAGAGTAAACATTGAGTGAGCGAGATAAAATTATTTAAAATACAAACAATCTGAACAATCAGAGCCCTGAAATCACAGAGAGTAGAAGAAAATTAAACATACGTAGTGAGAAACAGAGTTTATAAAGTATATGCGATGCCAACCTTCTAATTCAACGGCTTACGTTTATCAGTAGTCGACTGAAACAATATACCAACAAATTTACCAAGAGGCCTAGTTTAATTAACCGAATAACCCCTGAGACTAATGAGGAAACACATTTCACATACCCTAACTAACAGATACGACTATTTTTAGCTCGGATTACTGCAAAACGCAGTTATTAGGGGATCTGCAATTCTGTTTATGCCAAACACTGAACACAGTGACCAAGAAACTGATAACTGTACAAATTTGTTAATAGGAAACCACTGCTTACACCTGCACATATATACTATTGAAATAACAACAACAAAGAAGATAAAAAAACCTAAGTTTCATACCAAAGGTAAAAAAGAATAGTTGAATTGAAGAATTAACAACTGTGTTCAATTAATTTCAAGAGCACAACCTTTTTAACAATGTCAGTTAATCTGCTGGTGATGAAACGTATAAGCAATGTTAGTACAGATGCATTCGCAATCGTCGGGAAAACAGTAACAGACATCAATGGTCATCAACGTTTTTGAACAATTACCAACGCTGAGAAAAATGAAAGCATCATAAAAAAATCGGAGAAACTTAAAATAAGAGGTGTGGGTTGTTGCCTTAACCAGTGCAAACCCTAAAATTAATCCGAAAACGAGTATTTGAACGTCAACTCCGCCAATGTCGCCCTTACTGGGGCCTGTTGCTGGTGAGAAATCAGCACAAAAAAACAGAAAATTACGTGTGACTTTTGTCAAAAGAGAAATGGAATTGTAGCATAAACATTGTATAATTTTCTTCGTTGACAAATACTCGAGTAAAAGAAGTCACTTAACATTTGTATCTACAAAAGATTAGGGAGCAAGAAACCTTGAAAGAGAGCGGGAGAGAGAGAGAGAGATGAAGATAAGTTTAACCATATCGAATTGAAACAGTGAGAAATGGCGAATATTTAATGATCACAGCAAATCGTATCAGACATATATTAGTAACAAGAAACCCGTATAACCTCAATAGTGTTAAAAAACAGGAAAATTTGTAATTTTAAACACACAATTTTAGCTTAAATTCACATAAAAGCAACAAGTCAGTAAGAGGTAGGGCTTGTCGGCTAACAAAGGTACCCTTGAAAGACAATTTTTCTTTTTTTAAACAGACTCACGTGGACGGAAACGAAAGAATAACAAACAGTAAATTGATGTTAAAGAGAACGAAAAAATTTGATTAAAACAAAATTTCAGTCGAAAGAGTAACAAGGCCCAAAAGGCCCAAAACGAATGCAACTAAATCTAGTCAGATAGCACCAATAGACAGATAATAGCGAGCCTATCGAGAGCAAATGGAGCCAGAAACTGTGGACACAACTTGACAAGAACGACAGGAAACCACTGATCCACATAAGATCTTATGTGGATCAGTGGTTTCCTGTCGTTCTTGTTAGCGAGCCTATCATTACATTAGCCCTTCTTAGTCAACAAAGCATTGTTTTGCTAAAAGCAACCTTCGGAGTTCACAGCTGCACGCTGGCATTGTTTGAGTCGCTTCACAATGCGTTTGCCACGCCAAGTGTGGGCATAAATTAGGAGGAGGAATGTGTAAGCGACTGAGCGACCTGCTTATACAATAGACCTATGAGCGACTAAAACCAAACGAGGAAAGAGAAGACCTCAAACTCTCACCAATCTTTCAATTTCGCTGTCTTGTCTTCTAGCAAAACAGCCCAAAATATCCAAACAATAGAAAAAGAGTAATGAAGTCTGCTTTAATAAGTAACAATATTGACCTATACCCCTCAAAAATGTGAACTTAATAAAACCTTAAAAGCGAAATTTGCACTTAAACGTTTATTATGTAATGCAGATAAACTTAGAAAATTTAACATTTGCATGAGCCTAAATACATTAAAAGTAAAGTCAGAATTTTGTTTTATTTTATTTTATTTTTAGTACGTCAGTTAAAATTATAGGGAATAAAAAGCAATCAGTAAATAGTAACTAAAAACTGAAAACCTATAAACTTTTCAGCGTCATCATCAATATTATTAATAATTATTTTTATAAGAAATAAATGCAAAACAGAAAAAACAGAGATATGGAAATGTGGAGATAAATTTTCCAAGGTAACGAATGACTGCGAGAACTAAGAAATGAACAAGTCCTACCGCACATGTGAAACAATAATGCTATTGTATTAAAATTGAAACACTGCAATTTACATTAGCAAAATGCTGCAAACCTATGGCTGAGACAAGGATTTTTAGCTTAGATTAGCATGAGCCTTGAATACAACTGTTGTCGCTGCTGTTCACGGCTCGGATACGCTAGGCTTCGTACGGCCTGTGGGATAACAATTACGTACACTTTTTGTAAATAGGAAAGTTTTAATTTAGCCAGAAAAGCACGAAACGAATAGGGGAACACCAATGCATCATAAGCAAAACATAAATCACATACCTGTGCTAGCAAATGCAAGGAATTTTAGCCCGGAATAGCTTGAACACTGATCGTAGTGTCAAACGGTGCTGTACTCCTCGCAAACACGCTAAGCCTGTCCCGCCAAACTGTGTGATAACAAGTACGTACATTTTTTTTGTTAATACGACAGATTTTAATTAGATGAAAAAACTCTGAAAGTAATGTGAAAACTTCAATTCAGCACAAACAAACTTTTTTCAAATACCCTGAATTGTCAGATACGTAGATTTTTAGCTTGAATTAGCCTGCGCGTCGAAAGTAGCGACTGATGTCGCTGTACACCGCTAATAGGCCTTGTGCGAACACCTCGACATCAACTGTGTGCAAATATGTTAGCAGGAGAGAATTTAATTAGGATAAAAAACAAAAACAAATCGATGAATGAGCAGGGTAACCCTAACAAAGTACAGAAAAACATCACATATAACTAAGCTAAAGAATAAATTAAAAACTGACCTTACGAATCTGTGGATGCTAGAATACATGAGAGAAAGAAAGGAGACTCCACTTGTCCACAAGAACATTTTAATACACCATATATGTATACATTTCAGTCACAATGTGGCCTTTCTGAGTATGTTAAAATGTTCTTGTGGACAAGTGGAGTCTCCTTTCTATCTCTCATGTATATCACATATATCTTTGGCTGAAGACACAGTTTTTTTAGCAAACAGTTGTATACTGTATGAGAGAGAGAGAGAGAGTGAAAACAATTTTTAGAATACAATTTTAAACAACATTTTGCAAACTTGTATTGGTTATGTAGGAGAAGTGAGAAAGAGAGAGAGAGAGAGAGAGAGAGAGAGAGAGAGAGAGAGAGAGAGTGGGTGACTGAATATCGCGAGGGTGGGGAATCAAACAACGCGTTTATCAACCTCTGTGAGCCAAAGTTGTGCAAATTTGTTTAGAAAGAGAGTCAAGTATGCATTAGCAACATTGAGAAATGTGAAATTTGTATTTTTATTTAACATTTCAACCATGTTCAACCCTGAGAAGAAAAAACAACCCTTTATGCGAGCAAAGGCAATCAATGAGAGAGGCAAAAATGAAAATAAAACAAATTTCAAACAGCCCAGCTTTAAAATAAACTAAAAAGTTAGTGAATATGACTATTTCATCAGGTTGTGTGACCTAGTTGTATTTATAAGCATGTATATGCGAATTCAGACACCTGTCAAATACTGCAACTGGCTGTGGGAGCAAACAAACAACCATTCAAACGAGACAATGGAATACAATTTTTAAAAATTGCGGGGTTAGAAAATGCATCATCCATGGCCAAAATTTAAATTAAGTTATGTAAGGAACACATCTGTATTTATTTATTTATTTATTTATTTATTTATTTATTTATTTATAAACAGGTATATGAGAGTTCAGACCCACCCTTTTAGACAGCATTAGTCCCTACGCAGATGCAAACTTGTCAATTGAAACAATGTAGCAATTAGTTGAAAATTAAAAACAAAACAATACACCTTGAAACAACAGTTGTTTTATTTAGAAGAAATTGTAAAAGAGCTTGGAAAAAATTTGGTTACCCGAGAAACAGTATTAAATTAGTAATTAGGTAATCAATTCGAGGTGCCTGTATACCAACCCCTATCCATTAAGTGGGTATTTAAGGGCGTCAACAGGTGTTCACTTGTGAGACAGAATCACCTAAGTGGATTTTGCTGAGAGCATCAGGACCCTCTTATCAGCACCAGCACCAGGGGTATTTCAGAGATTATGAAATTAATTTTATTTTCAGCCTTAGGACACCTGAACATGGCTGCCATCACGTGATTAATCAAGAAAAATTCATCAGCCAGCTGTGTGACCACACTCACAATTGGAAACCTGATCAAAAAGTAATCAAAATCAAAGGTAAATAAAACCACATCTAAAAGACCATAAATGACCACACCCAAAACATGACTACTCCCAAAACAAGAACCAACGCCCAAAAAAGGACCAACACCCAAAAAGGACCACACCAAAAACAGAGGACCAGCACCTTAAACAGGTGGGCCAACACCCAAAACAGCGTGACAACACCCAAAACAAGAACCACACCCAAAACGACAAACCCCCAAAAATCCAAACCAGAGGGCCAGAGTATGACCAAAAAAAGTAATGCCTTTGAAAAACAGAGACACACCCTGTTGAATAGCCTGGGGACATGATGCGAGGGACAGGGTCCCTGGGAACCCTATCGCATTCCCAGAGCAGGCTGAGAACAAAAGAAAAAGTGTCAGTATCCTTTGATCTTTTGAGAAATCACCCCCTCCACATTCCATTACGACCCGATCAAGTCCTTATCTACTCTTGACAAATGGAAACATGTGTCCTGATCTGATGAGTGTCGATTCCAGGTGATACGAGCTGATGCTACGGCTCGTGTGTGGTGCAGACCTAATGAACCCAAGTTGTCAAGCATGCACTGTGCAAGCCGGTGGCGGCTCTGTAATGGTGTGGGGTGTTCATTCGTGGCATGTCTTGGAACCTTTGGTTAAGGTAGACTGTTACTGATTGGCCAGCGCTATGTCCATTTGCTGCCCTTTCATGAATTTTATATACCCTGACAACGGTGAGATTTTCCAGGATGACAATGCACCATGCCATCACGCCATGATTGTTCGCGATTGGTTTGAGGAACATTCGGAGCAATTCCAGCACATGATATGACCATCCTGATCACCGGATATGAATCCAATTGAACACATTTTGGATGTACTCGAGAGGGCCATACGTTCACGGGCTCCTGCACCTCAATCAGCCGTGCAATTGTGGAAAGCTCTCCAGTCGGAATGGTTGGCAATGTCTTCAGATTGTCCTCCACCGACTTGTGGAATCAATGCCACGTCGCACTGTGGCACTTCGCGGGTTAGAGGAGGTCCCATGTGTTATTATATGCTATCCCATGACTTTTGGCATGTGAGTGTATATCAAATATTTAAATTAGAGATCCATGCATAAATATATGAGTTGAAACCAATAAACAGTCACATAAGATAAAATATAAAGTATAAGCAACGAAGTTCCAATTTTTCTAGACCTAATTGCAAACAAAAATTAAATTAGGAAAATCACATATTTATGAAAAAATAAAATAGTTCCAGATGAAAAGAATAAAATAGTTTTATTTTCAATGTACAATGGGTTGAAATATTCTCCAGTGCATGTAAGACCGCTGTCGCTGCAAAACAAGAATTCATTTAAGAAATTTTTAAGTGTCCGAGGTCAGCCACTTAAAATCCCCGATGGCCACACGGAAAAATCCCAGTGATTTTAATGCATCGCAAAATCCAAATTTTATATTTGAAATCCTCTTCAGATAATCTTTGCATCAAAAATTCAATTTGGCATTCAGTTATCCAAATCGATGACGAGGGTGAGGGAAGTAACAATGCTATCCGTTATCTTCCCGTTGGCCCAATTTAAGGGGGTGGCTATAGGGGCTATAGACCTCCCCATTGGTCCTAAACTTATAACAGTAAGATAAATTGTAAAAATTTTTAATACCGCAATAATTTTACAAATCTACATTTACAAACTTCAATATAGGAAAGACCTCCGGACCATCACTCCCTGGGGAGGGGATGGTTATTTGAAATAACTTATAACATATTAGCCAAACCACCTGAATGCCAAACATTATTATTTTTTTCCCATTTTTATGGAAGTTACGAACATTTAAAATTTTCGAAATTTGACTGGGGGCCTTATCTATGAAGTACTGTAACTTCGGTTGTATTTTACTTAGAAAGATGTGATTGGGACATATGAAAGCTCTTTAACTATAGATTCTACATGAAATTTTAAAAATTGTTCTACGCATGCGCAGATATTAGAATTTAATGAAAATATTTTGTTTATGCAAATTTCTCAAAAGGTGGGTATTTTTTTTCGTTAAAAAATTATTATTATCTTACACATACTGTCATAAAAACAATACAAAAACTTCAAACTGTGTTTTCCTCCATTTTGAAGATATTAATTTTTAAAGCTTGAGCTCCAAGCAAAGGGAGTCAGGTAGTAGGGACTTGACTACTCGTACAGGAAACAGAAAGCGTGTAACCTTAGCACCATTCACTTATTTACGTTTTATTATTTATAAAAATAGTATTATTAATTAAAACTACACAAAAAAATAAAATCCGGTGGCGTCTGGCCTGCACGCTCGCCGGACCACACACTTTTCGATTTTTTTCCTTTGGGATGCCTTGAAATGTAAAGTGTATGCAAACAATTCGCACATTTTGCCTGAGCTGAAGGAAAAAATCACAAATGAAGTTCAGCAAATCTCACCAGCCATATTGAGCAGAGTGTTTCACAATGTGCAACTGCTCTTTTATC
>JAHWFO010065173.1:233071-251118 GCA_023313115.1 Rhysida immarginata
ATTTGGAAATGATGATAAATTATTTTGATAAAAACTGGAAATGATGAACATTTTAAATGAACAAAAATTAGCTTAAAATTAACTTAATTTTGAAAAAAACTGGACTTTTGAATAAAAATTTTTGAATAATTTTGGAATTGATAAAAAATTATTTTAAAAAATTTTGGAAATGGCTAGAGAAAATTATTTTTAAAAAATTGTGGATAATTGAATTAACGGGATAAAAGGGGTAGGGAGGTAACAAATATGGTAAGTAACATCCTGGCACACTGGAAGAAAACACCTTGAAGTTTACACCTGTAACCCATTGGTCACTGGCAATAAACCCTTTGGTAACCTGAACGGTAAGTATTGGTCAGCACCTTGAAAAAATAATGTTAATTAGGAAGAGTATTTAACGAAAAAAATAAAAAAAGTCCGGTGATTCTAAACACAATAGAAAATTAGTAATTAGGTAAAAAGGAATGTGATGGGCTAGATTTTTTCACCACCATCCCCCTAACACCCAAATTTCGATGGATAACCCTTTTTGGACCGAATGCAACAAGAACCCATCCACCATTAACCACACCCACAATCCATCAAAAACCTGTCAACCCCTTTAGATACCAAAACAACCCCTTTGGCCACTCGGAGTGAAATTCCAATCAACCCTTTGGGTACTTGGTATGCAACACCTGTCAATCAATAAATCAATACTCATTACAAATCAAATAAATCAATCCAATATTCGATAAAATCAATCAAAACCCATTAAAAACGTCGAAAAAAAATCAAAAATCGATGGAAATTTAACCATTTAGGACCTTTTAACCCTTTGAACACGTAGAAAAGGGTTGCACGCGCCTCCCCCCTTTCCGCCAGGAGTGGTGCTATACTACTTTTTGGAACTATTTTTTTTCCTTCGCCAAACAAAATTTCATTGCCTCACGAATGTTCTGGCAAAATTCAAATTATCGAATTTTGAAATCGTAACTTTAATTATAATCACCCTGTATATTATAAATCAGAGTCCGTTGGAACGTTTGTCCTTTTATAACTCAGAAAATACTCAAGGAATCTCCACGAAATTTTCCATGTACGTAGTTAGTGTCAATGTGCTTTCAGTAGGGAACTTTTTATACAGTGTTTATATCAAATTTTTAAGCTGTTCTTATTTTTCGAAAATTTGAATTGTTTTCAAGAGATGTCACTAGATGGCGATATTATCTTATCGAAAAGTTGAATAGACTTTCTTTTTTTAAAGTATGTCACTAGATGGTGAGGCCAGACGAGGCATTTCGTTGTACAAGCGTTAAATTACATTGTTAAGTTTGAGAAGTAGCCAAATTCATGCAATAGAGGGGACTGAAATCGATTCTTCCATAATTACAGCATTCCAATTCTTGACTACAACAACAGAATTTGCGCGTGTGCACAGACCAGAGGATTAAAAGACCGTGTTAAAATTAAGTTACATACTATGGTAACTTTAATTTGACATAATATTATTTTATTAACTAAATTCATTTATAGATGCAAAATAACTATATAATGATTAAAGAGACCGCAACTTAAATTTCAGCATCAGTGATGCAAAATTTCATCATACAAATCAATGACGTATATATAAACATGGACCCGGAAACCTGCCAGCGTAATAGAAGTGGTAAGGTCCGCCTTCAAGAACCGTCGTGGCTGAACATGAGGGTACCTGATTAATAATCTTTCACACTCCGATCACGAAAAGATAAGTTTATCTCTCCGTTAACTTTGTATTTGAAGTATTTTATAATATTTTATAAACAATTTTTCGTTCATGGTTTCAATTTCAATTTCATTTCGATCATCTTTCCATACGTATTTTCGATTTATGGTTGTGGAAAGTGATTCCTGATCCTTTTTCTTGTCTATTTGTACGGTTGTATGCGGAAACTTTGAGGAATGGATGTGAAAAGAAGCCATTGGTTTTCTATGGTTTTTGATTCCTCGTGCACAAAATCGTGAAAAACAAAGAAGCCACACATCTAATAACACCATGGCTCAATCTTGCCCAGAACTGCCATGGCTTCAGTTGGTTTCACTTTGGTGGCGATGTTAACAATAGGATTTGGAATCAACCTTTAATACACGTCATTGGAACAAACAGCCTGAGCAACGCTAAACGAGCTTAGCAGCTAGACTTTTGTTTTCAAAAGATCTCACTAGATGGCTAAGCCTGACGAATAGTGTTTCATTTTATTCAATTTTTCCAGACTTTCAAGGTCGCAGGTATATTTTTGCAGGAAACTTGCTTCTCTCACGATAAGTTATACGATGCTTGTGCCCGAGTGTCCAGCTGTCATAATCCACATGGATTTGCGCCACAGGGGAAGACATACAACATTATTTATCGAAATGGACTTGAATGCACAACTACTTGACAACCCATGCCGAGCTTGTCTGTGTAACTGATTCATTTATCTTATCATTTTTTTCTCATCTTTTTACTTTTGTACATATAATTTAATTTTTTGTTCCCAGTTCATTGTTCATAAATCATTATGAAAGGTTTGAAGAAGGCTTTCTAGACTGTTTCTCATTTTCTTGCATTTCGTTCATACTTTGTTAATCATTTTTCAATTTTTAACATAACAAACAATCGTTAAAAAATTACTCAAACCATCTTTCCCACCCGGGCGAAGCCAGGTAATATTGCTAGTGTGTTGATATATGTTCTATGGCAATATTCTGTGTTGCTTATTTTACTAGTTTGTTATTGAAATTTTGATGAAATTCTACATGGTAATTCAGGTGGACCCTGGGAAAGTTTTAGGCAGGTCATGGTGGATACATTACGCATTTTTACCCCTTTTTTACTGCTTTCACTGTTTAGTTAACTCCGTTTGTTATTTGTTTGTTTGTCCACTGGAGTTATCACCCGATGGAGTTAGCATATCAAGACTGAAAGTTTGCGACCATAGATTTCAACTGTTTCGCTTTCGATCATTCGGTATTCTATATCTTCACCTTCTAAACTACAGACTTCACAACCGACGGTGAAACCTCATCAATATTAGGCCCAAACTATAGCTCTCTTAGCAAGATAATTTTATCAAAACAGGAATCTTTTTTCCTTTAATATTATTATTTAAAAATATAATAATTGCAATTTTTATTATATTTTACAAAGTATTCTTAGAGCTATGTTGTTTTTGAGTGCATGAAAAATCAGGAGGAAAGAAATCATTTTTTTATTACCTCCTTCAGCGCTGTTATTTGGGCCTAAAATTGATGAAGTTTTCTCCGTCTGTTGTGATGCCTGAAGTTTAGAAGGTGAAGTTTATACGGGAAAAATTATTCGATGACAACAGAGCTATCTCTTGACGAAATATACTTTCATTTTATTTTTTTATTATCTATATAAGAATGAAGGTTGTTTGTGTGTTTCTTTCATATATAAATCTATAGCTTTATAGTTTATATATAGTTTTATTCCAGTCTTGATGAAATTTGCACACTTGATCTTCAAAGCAAGAAGAAGGTCACTGTATTTCGAAAAAATAATATTTATCGATAATAAGCGATATCTACATTGATGGCAGCGTATACTGCTAGAAATATGCACAGCAAGATGCAGAGCAATATGCACAGACCAAGAATCTATTGTCTCAAGACGAACTATGCAAGGTAAATTTGTGCAACACTAGACTGCTTTGTTTGTTTCAATAGTAGTGATAAAAATAGAAAAATATACCAGGAGTTATGCATGTAAGACATGTTCATTAAGACATGTAAATGAATCTCAAGGCTGACCATTTTGTAAATTTCATTAACAAAAATATTTTGAGGACACATGGCTTATACGCTTAAATCGATGACCACCCTCTTATAAAATGTAACATTTTTCGGGCTTTCTAATTTCCTGATCATACTTTAAAATTCCGCATAATAATTTCGGTCTTGTTCCTCTAAGAATCAGTAAGAATGCGTCGGAAATTTTAACAATACATATAATTCCTGTCCTTTATGCTTTTCTTAGTATTAATAGTTATTAGACTTTAACATTTTCTTGAAAAGCTTTAAAAATGAGCAGTAACTGGATATAATGGAAAGTTAGCAGACTATTGAGAAACAGTGGAAAGGCGGCAGAGAAATCAGATCTTTCACTCGGTGCTGTATCAGTTTTTCCAGCACACTGCTGCAACTGAACAAGTGGTAAGTGACCCAGTGGCCGTTGACGTTCCCAGGCGACCGCCGACGATGCAAATGTGTCAACAAAAGAAACTGCGACGGCGACACCACACCAAGTGACGAATGCCTCAGTTTTGCTTCAAGACCTCGAGAGCAGAGTGCGCTCTGTAACAACATTTTACCAATTAGAAAAATGAATGAAAAATTTCCACGACCTGGATTCGAACCAGGAACTTTGATTGTCATGGACGACGTCTCTACCAATTGGGCTATCGTAGACCCGATGTTTGGAGATTGCTTAATTTCTTTATTTCCTAACTGTTTACCAATTGTTGGAATTGCAGAGTACACGGACACAAACGATCATGTACACTCAGGTGCATAAATGTTTTTACCTAAGTCAAAATTGTTCGGCTTCCTTACAATACTTCAATCCAATGAGATTACTTTTTCCAGGTGTCTAGTCGAGCAAGCTTCCTAAGGAACGATTCCGTTAAGTTTTTGCTTAGCATCGGGGGTAGGCAAGTTTTACGACACGTGCTCAACTTTGTTGACAAAAAGATTATTTTGGCTGTTCTGATGAGAATTTTTGTTTTAATAATAATAAACTAATCTATTTGATTAATAATGTAACATAAATGGTGCACAGTGTCTATATAATTATATGCGTGATCAAGAGATAAGCTGATGCAGCGCTCGGTATGGTGTGATGCGGAAGTGATTTACTAGTGTAAGCGGAAGCTATTTTTTTGTGGCTGCTCGAGAGGTTACAAGTCTAATTTTTTGTGTGTATATAAAATAATCAACGACAATTATGCCTAAACCATCCGAAATTTTTTTAAAATTTATTATGTAAATAGAGGAATCCCGTCAAAATTTGACGGAGAACAACCCATCTTATTATTAATCCCCATCTCTTTAATTAAAAAATAATAAAAAAAAAAATTGTCACAGCAACAAATAGAATAATCATAGCTTTAATATCTCATTATACACAAAGAATAAGAAATTAGTTAATTAAATATATAAAATCAAAATAGCTTTAAACTAAATTTCTATAAAAGTATTAAACTGAGACATAAAGTGTCACCGGATAAAATGATCACTTTTTAAAGCTCTTTCTAACGATATAACATTGAAGATAGCATTTTCAGAATTTTTCAGTAGTCACAAGGCAACGTCATAAAATGATCAAGGCAGAATTCTCTTTCTGCAAATCTTCAATTTATTTAATTCAAAACAATGATTGAATATTGTCTCAATACAACAATCCCTGGCTTCTGATGGATTGTTGAAACTTTCTTTGTTGGCTTCAGATGCCCATGCCAAGAAATGCCAATTTTGCTTACAAAAAATGCTTTGCGTTTTAATATATAGGATTATATATTTGAAAAGTAGAGAATATTAAATGATTTGAACAAAAGAGGATTTTTGTAAAAGTAACGGTGGTATGAATTAGTGTATATTTTATTAAAAACTAAAATATTGAAAAAAATATGAAATGACAATTAACACGAAAAGTTTTTAAACCTTCAAATAATTAGATCAAATTGCACCCTTGGATGAAAAAATTTTAATCTGTTTAAAAGTTAAACAAAATCAAAAACGCGATAATGAACAAAAAAAAATTCTATCCATATCAGATTCGAGGCAGTAGGCAGAGACTTTAACGATACTGCTGTCAGCTGCTATCGCTTATTATTGTCAGGAGGGAGCACGCGGGGAGCACGTCCCAAACGTATACTTGTACCCTATTTTCATTAGGAAGGGACAGGTCCATTCTAATCTGCCTTGACTCTCAGTACTAGTACCTGATTTTGCAACCGATCAACATCCAGAAAGCTCAGCCCCTACAGAGCAGTTAAAAACCTTTTTGCACCCCACTGTACATACATCCATCGCCACCCAAGAAGAGAATTTCAGAAATGTTAAATTTTTGGATAAGCAAATTAATTTTTAAAGATCAGATCACACGAAATAGAAGAACTGTAGCCATAGCCCAGGACCCAAAAAAGTCAGATCAAACTACTGTTTCATTTTCATTACATTTTCTCCCACTTTCGAAGCTATGCACATTTTCCTACACACTTTTTCTCCGGCACTATGTTAAAGTCGCACAGCTGTACACAACATTCCAACAAGAACCGGATAGAAATGTTACAGGGCTATCCATTAGGAGCATTTTAAAATATTTTTTCGGTTTTGCTATATGTAAATTTATTGTTTTAATTCTAAACTTTTTAATGTGTTAATATTCCCATTCAGATATTGCCAACTTTTATCAAAAAGGTGCCCGACCAACGCCGGGTATATCATGTAGTCTTATACAGGGTGTTTTTGAATTGAGTACAGATTTTTGGGGAGATGATAAAAGAGGTCCTTAGAAGTATTTTTTCTCATATGAACATGGGGTCCCCGCACCTCCGTTTACTTACAATACTGCATTGAACAATCAAATGACACTGGGACGCAGTTGCTTGGCCACCGAGATCGCCAGATTTCACACCGATGGATTTTTTTTTCTGGAAAAGCATAAAATCAATGGTGTACTCCGAACCCGTAGATACCGAAGAAGAATTGGCGGCTCGTGTTGTCGCGGCAGCAGGTGAAATCAGCGACCGTGCAAATCAACTGTTTCCACGCGTAAATCAATCCATCATAAGGTGTTACGAATTGTGCTATGAAGCAAATGGTGGTCATTTCGAACGATTACTGTAAAAGTCATACAGTAGATTGCTTGTGTTAATTGTTAAAAACAAAATAATCTAGGCCTACCAACGCACACTGCCGTCCCGGTGTCATTTGATTGTTCAATGCAGTATTGTAAGTAAACAAAGCTGCGGGGATCCCATGTTCATATGACAAAAAATACTTCCAAGGACCTCTTCTATCATCTCCCAAAAAATATGTACTCAATTCAAAAACACCCTGTAAATAACCTGCTAACTTCTCCTGCTCCATGGCAGTTTCCATAGTGCCGAGCAACAATACAAGCTTTTTTGTATCCAAGAATTGAAAAAACACTACTTGTTAAAATATAAAACTCGCAACGGACGAGAAAGAATAGATTTAAAAAATCATATCTTTTTCTTATGCTACGGTTCAAAAATACATGGTGATTCAGTATGATGTCTGGTATTTTTAAAAATTTACTATGCATTTATTTTATAACATAAAGTAACCAGACCGGGTTTAAAATGCAGGAAAACCCAAATATTTTAACCTTCCCGCAATCGGAGGCTGTGGTTGCGCTAGTGTCGTGATAAAAGTAAAGATGGCGGCTGTGAATGAAAAGGCATATTGCGCTAAAACAAACGATAATTTTAGTTCAGCAGACATTTCGTCAGGCAATTTCATAAAGATTGCCCTACTGACAAAAGCATCCGTAAGTGGTATGATCAATTTCTGGAAACTACTGGTCTTTGTAAATATTTCTGCTATCGGACTAATAACAGCTGACATACTGAAAGGATTGTGGGATGATATTGAATATCGTCTTGACATTGTCCGGGCGACTCGAGGGAGTCACATAGAACATTTGTAATGCTAGAATCAATAAATATTTGAGTTTTCCTGTATTTTAAACTCGGTGTAGTGTTTTATATTAACTCCCATATAATAATAACTTCCCAGTCATTATTATATACTAGCAGAAGTTACCCGGCGTTGCCCGGGATAATTACACATGTAGGTAAAGAGAACAATCTCAAAAAGTTAAATTATAACTCCCAATTGTTTAAGTAATATCTCAATCAATAAAACACAGAGCAAAAGGATTATCCATTCTAGGGAGACACGCGTGACTGTTATGCCTAATCAATAGACATTGCCTTATTAATGTTCTGTTACTGCATCTTCACTTTATGCTCATTATCAAAAATTCTTGGAAACGAACGTTCAGCCAACGCATTGTCAGCATTTCAATTACCAAAATATACACTTTCCCAAAGAATATAGTCAAAATAAATTTTTAGGAAATGTTTGGACCTGCTGTGCTACCAAATAAGCTAGGTGATAACCCCGGCGTGGGTCGGACTTTTTTTTGGAATAAATTTTGAAATATCTTAAAAATAACACACATGAAAACGCTTAGGATTATTACAGTGAAAATTCTTAATAAAATTTTGAAAAAAAAATTATTAAAGGCTCACAATAGATGGACCTCTCCAAGGATGCCACTGCTAGTCTAAATAATTTCTTACTCACGTAATCTTACTTTAGATGTACACTTGATGTTGTTGCAATTCCCTTGCTTCTCTTGATGTCTTGAATCAAAACTTGGCCATTCATCTCTTTTTGTAGTCTAGCGATCGCCGATTCTTCTATTGACCTGCTTACCACTTGCTCAATACAGCACGGAGCTAAAGGAGTGCTTCCTCTGTTATCTTTCCACTCTTTCTCAATAGTCTGCTAACTTTCCATTATCTCCAGTTACTAATCATTTTTAAAGATTTTCAAAAAATTGTTAAGTACTAAGAATTTCTTTACTAAGAAAAGCCTGAATAACAGGAATTCTATGCATTGTTACAAATATTGCCTTTCATTAGTGGTCATGAGATATATATTGTTGGTCCCTGCCTAGTGTTGGTGCATTGCGTGTTGACACCATTGTTGATACGTATTGCTGCACAAAATTTTCCTGCATTGTTGGTCAGTAGATATATATTGTTGCTCTGTGCAGAGTGTTTGTGAATTGCGTGTTGATACCATTGTTGATACATATTGTTGCACAAACTTTGCCATGTGTTGTTGGTCATGAGATATTTCTCATTAATATGCCCTGCCATAACCATGAATATCGATTTTTTTATCGATAAATATTATTTTTCCGAAATCCGAGGTAGACAGTGACCTTCCTCGTGCTTTGAAGATCAAGTATGCAAAATTTCATCAAGATCGGAATAAAACTGTAGATTTTTATTCAGTACCCACAAACAAACCAACAAACATTCTTTTTTATAGGTACCCGGCGTTGCCCTGGTTAATTACACTTGTAAGTAAGGAGATAGGTCTCAAAAAAATTAAATTATAACTCCCAATTGGGTAAATAAAAACTCAGTTAATACAAGACAGAGCAAAGGGACTATCCATTCTACGAAAAATACGAAAAACTGGAAGTCCAGGTGATATACCGGAGCTCAAAGGCGACACGTGTGACTCCTTTGCCTCATCAATAGACACTGCCTTATTAATGTTCTGTCACTGCATCATCATTTTATGCTCGTTATCAATAATTTTTGGAAACGAACGTTCAGTCATCGCATTATCAGCATTTCAGTTTCCAAAATATACACTTTCCCACAGAATATAGTCAAAATATAATTTTAGTAAATTTTTGGATATGCTGTGCTACCAAATAAGCTAGGTTAGGTAGCACAGCATATATGCACAGCATATGCTGTGTGGCTCGGACTCTTTTTTTGGAATAAATTTTGAAATATCTTAAAAATAACACACATGAAAACGCATAGGATTAATACAGTAAAAATTCTTAATAAAATTATGAAAACTTTTTTTTAAAAGCTCACAATGGATGGACCTCTCCAAGGATGCTCAATAATTTCTTACTCACGTTATCTTCTTTAGATATACACTTGATGTTGTTGCAATTCCCTTTCTTCTCTTGATGTCTTGAATCAAAACTTGGCCATTCATCTCTTTTTGTAGTCTAGCGATCGCCGATTCTTCTATTGACCTGCTTACCATTTGCTCAATACAGCACGGAGCTAAAGGAGTGCTTCCTCTGTCTTCTTTCCAGTCTTTTTCAATAGTCTGCTAACTTTCCATTATCTCCATATTCTTATTCTGAATTCCAGGACATATACGAATATTTGAGTAATCAAAACTATCCTGTTGATGTGAAAAGCAAAGGAGAGAAAGCGAATTTTCGACTTTCAAGAAGAAACGTTGCCATTATAAATAAAGAATTACAGTGCTGGACAGAAATATAAACTTACATGAATTTGAACCGAACTTTACTAAAAAAAAAAGATCTACATCAGGTTTTTACGTATCATTTTTCAAACATAAATTTATCACTTTGCTGATTGTCATTCTTATATTTTGAAAATATTGTGAACAACGACAGTAGCAGATGTCGAGATATAACGGGAATGGTATGTGGAGGGGTGTCCTTTTGTTTTTATACCTGTGCAAAAGATCAAAGGTACCGGTGCCACATTCCGTTCCTGCTGACCCTACATTCCATTCGTCCTGACTCCCAACTGTTAGTTGTTTACCTTTCTGTTGACGTCACAGCTGTACACTTTAAACAATGGTTTGTTAATTACTTTTAATTACCTTTAATTAATGTTGGTTACGTAATTCTTGATTTTGCCCCTGGTGCTGGTGCTGCTATATGTGGGGGTGGTTCAATAAGGGTTCTGGTTCTCATTGCAAAATGACTTTAATTGATTTTGTCTCACAATTGACCACAACTTGATTCTCTTATATACTCCTTCTGGCAGGGTATGGTTGACATACAGGTACCACAAGTTGATTACCTAATTACTAATTATTGTTTCTCGGGCAACCAATTTTTTTCCAAGCCCTTTCATACTTAAGAGGGAACTGGAGCCGGACACTGTGGACGAACTTCAATAAAGATAATAGGAAACCACTGATCCACATAAAACTTTTAATAGGACGTATGCGCATTTCGGCAGCCACGCTGCCTTCTTCAGCGTACACAAGGATTTTGATCAGAACAGACGGGTGTACGCTAATCAAAATCTGTTCTGATCAAAATCCTTGTGTACGCTGAAGAAGGCAGCGTGGCTGCCGATATGCGCATACGTCCTATTAAAATGTTTTATGTGGATCAGTGGTTTCCTATTATCTTTACCCTTTCATACATTCTTCTAAACTAGAAATTCCACCCGCTGCATGACAGGTGTCAACCGTATAGGTTGAAGGGTAAAGAAATGAAAGTGGAGCATCAGTGGTGTTCAAAACTTATATTCTACAACAATATAGGCTACTGTTCATCTGCATATAAAATAAATTGGCTCTCGATTTCGGTTTTTTATAGACATATAATCTTTAATAGTTTAAGTGTCGAAATTTATAAAATAAGCGCTTTGACCAAAAAAGTTTTCAAATATTAAATTAACAGATCACCTGAAAAGATATTTTTTGTTTGGCGTTGCGCAAGTCCAACTCACACTTGGCCAGATTTTCATTATTTGTTGTAATACTTTAGAGTTTGAACTACAATCATGCCAAGTTTAACGCTTGTATGTATAACCGTTTTTATGATAGAACTATAAAAAAAGCGTTTTACATTTTTTATTATTTGTTAGACAATCTGCTATCCGCCATAATAACTCATACTCTGTGAAAATTTCAACTGGCTACTTATTCCTGTTCAAAAGTTACTGTCCTTAAGAGTATTATCTTACCACACAGCAATCCTTGGCTTTGGACAGACCAAGAGAATTATTATTTATTTTCAGTTTATTTATTTAATTAAATAACAATGACGGAGTATTGTCTTGCCACAACAATCCCTGGCTTCGGACGGATTGTTGTAACTTTCTTTGTTGGCTTCGGACAGGCGGACGGGCGGACAGATAAGAGAATTATTATATTACATAAAACTACTTCTTTTTAATGGTGTATTGTTTGTTTTTTAATCTACTGTTATCTGGCGCATTGTTTCAATTAAGCAATTTACAATTAACATTGCAAATTTTTTTATAAATACCGTTGTACACTGTAAAAGGTTTTTATTTAAGTACATGTGATGGATGAAGCATTATCCTGTCCTAGAAACCCAGCTAGGTTTGGTGGTGTGCGCGAATTAGCTTTACAAACAAATCATTCTGAAAAAGTGCCTGATGAATGGTTAAGTGGTATTCCAGCTTAACATCGTTATCCACGTAACCGAATGAGAGTGTTTGCACAGTTTAACCAATTTCAAGTTGATCTAGTGGATCTATCGAGTCTGTCAAAACAGATTGACGGGTATTAATTTCCCCTTACCTGCATCGATGTTTTCTCTCGATTTGCATGGGTTGTCCCACTAAAAACGAAGACAGGGTAAGTGCTTCAAAAAGCCTTTCAAAAAGGAATAAAGGGAAGGAGTTTTTAAATAAACAGGTTCAAGACTATTTTAAATCATTCAACATTAATTTCTTTGCAACCGAATCTGATGTGAAGGCTGCAACAGCCGAACGTTTTAACCGTACCTTAAAAACCCAGATGTTAAAGTATTTTACATATGCCAACACACGTAGATATATCGACATCGTACCTGAGCTCGTGCTAAGCTACAACAATCGTATTCACAGGTCACTGTGTATCGCACCATCTGAAGTTAATGATCGGAATGCACCGGCACTGTGGTTGAAAATGTGGCGATATTACACTGCTGCTCCACAAACAACACCGCAGTTAAAAATAGGTAATCGCGTGCGTATTTCAAAAGTGAAAAACGTTTTTGATAAGGGTTATCTACTGAATTGGGCTGAGGAAGTGTTTGAAGTCTAAAAAATCATTTACAGAAAACCCATTGTGTATAAAATAAAGATTATCACGGTGATGAGATCGCTGGGGTATTCTAGGTACAGGAGTTACAAAAGGTGAAAAATACCTGAAGTATTTAACATCATATGAATTATTCGACAGCGCATGAGACGGGGTGTGCGTGAAGCTTTTATGAAATAGTGTGGTTATCCCGATAGCATGAACAGTTGGGTACAAGCGGATCGTGTCACCATCTGAAGTTAATGATCGGAATCCACCGGCACTGTGGTTGAAAATGCGGGGATATTACACAGCTGCGCTGCAAACAACTCCAAAGTACAATTTGGTGATCACGTGTGTATTTCAAAAGTGAAAAACATTTTCGAAAAGGGTTTTCTACCGAATTGGACAGAGGAAGTGTTTGAAGTTTCAAAAATCGTTTTTCGAAAGCCTGTTGTGTAAAAAGTATGTTTGTTGTGCCCAGAGTTCGATATACAAGATTAACAATTAATTCTTCAGTGATATTGAGATGTTGTAATACTGCAGCGAAGTGCTCTCTCCCACGAGGTGGTTTCTTCAGATCTGATATAGTTGATAATACGTCTTTTATTAAACGATTAATGTTTGAGACACGTATTGATTTGCCGACGACTGACACTGTCCATTCTTTAGTCAATCGGAGAGCATCAGTTCTCTTTTGAAGTCTCTCAAGGAGCTGGTCCCGTTTTGTGGTTTGTTTAACAGGTAAAATCAGCACGTTATCTACAAGTTCGACCGCGGGGGTTTCACCAACCACGGAACCATCGTCATTCTGGTTGGGTTTTTCTTTTAGGTCTGTCGGCGAATGAAATGCAGGTGAATAGACGAGTTAAGGTGGCGATGGGTAAAGGAGTTTCTTGGGGATGGTTCGAGGGGACGGTAATGGGCGTATTAACGAGGGCATCTGTGAAGTTTGAGGGGTGGTTTGGCTAGAAAAACTCGTTTGCTTCGAAATGCCTTCAGGTCTCTTTCGTATTAGATATTTTTGAAGTGTGTTTAAATAAAGGTTCATTTTCTGATGAACATTCAAATTTGGGATTTTTTAAATTTCGTTGTTTGTGAATCCAGTTGTTTATTACATTTTCTTTCTTCATCATCATCACCAACCCCATTCTGTTTAGTGTCGATTTGTTCAAGTGGATCATGCGGGGGTACAATCTGTGTTTGGGTATGAAGGAGTCTTTGATATTCGTGTGAAGGTAGTAATACGTACTTTTGCATGTTCTCAACTAATTAATTTATTCAAAATTGGACCGGTGATGCTGCCTAACGTTGATTCAGATAAGCTTTCTTTGCTGTTAATGAAATTTTTTTATGAGGTAAACCTTTTATCTTCCTCAGATGCTGCCTAATGCGAGGTGTCCAAGGTACTTTATGATGTAGAATGTTATCACAGTTCTCACACAGTGCTTTAGCGAGACACCTTGCATTAGCACTTTCCTATGACGGAGTCCTGAGTGTTTCAAAGCACCTAGAAAATGATGATGGTTTACGACCAAGGGTATCATTGTTGTAACTGCTCGATGGCCTGTCAAGTTCCACTGTTGCGATATTCGTCGTATGCCGGACTTTCGAATAAAATCAAAAGCAAGTAACATTATTTATTGGATGCTCGGATAGGTCCAGCAAGCTGTCTCTGACGAATACTGTGGTGATCCGTTGTAACAAACTTGAGCTAGGAAAGAAACTCAAGCTGTCGGTTTTCAAATCCATCTTTCTCCGGTACGGCACACATGTGCGGATGCCGGAGACTGTCTTCCTAGAGCATCTGGGTTCTGCCTATAACAAGGTGGCTAGACTACATAGAGCATCTGGGTTCGAATCGCTTGGTTTTTGAGCACATGCGTCTGACGGAGAAAAGCGCAGGTGCTGCCCCAGCGACCTTAACGGATAAGCAGGTTTGATACCTAGGTAAGTAAATATTTTTCAGTTATTGTGACAGTCCTGCTTTCATATTCACAAAGACTTATTTACTACTGGAAGTCCTGTCAATAATTACAGTCCTTTCACAGACAAACTTTTATAATTGAAATAAAATTTACAGATTAGCCGGTTGTGGCACAGTCGTATGGCGGGCTTTAATACTAGTACAATAATAAATATTAAAATTGAGCAAATCAATATTAGAAATTAATGACAGTTATTATTAATACTTGATTAAATTAACTGAGCAGAAATAATTACAACTAAAATCAAAATAAACATCTAAAATTTTAAAATCATTGTCCAATTTACAATAAAGTTTCTGGAAAAATTGCTAAAATGTCACAAAAACCTGTTTACAAATATGAATGAATTATTTTGCAATATACTGATAATAACTGGGTAATCTTTTTTTGTGACATTTTCGTTAATTTCTTAGAAAATTTTATTATAAATAGGAGTGTAAATTTAAATTTTCAGATTTTTATTTTTGTATTTATTTCCGTTCGATTTAATTTAATCACGATGAGAATAATAATATATGGCACCATTTTTTCATTATACAATAATATATTCTTATACCTCTCTAGTAAGTGCAATAAAAATTCCTTGTTAAACCAGTTACACTGGCGGAAAAAAATCCTAACACCACGAAGGACTTGTGTTAAATGAATGAAATTTAGACAATATATTCAGCTATGGTAGTTATTCAATTGATTCAAGTTTCAAGGTTACAACTTATAGGGGGCGCCACCAGCGCCACCCTGTACATGCAAATGAGATATTCCAATGACAGATATAAAGGAGATCAGACGCGAGTCTGTGTCACTTCAGACACTTGTGGACGTGTGTGATGGAGTACGTAAAACATGCCTCGAAGGCGACTGCGACGTGAATATGGGCAGCTAACCCAATTCGAACAAGGACGTGTAGTGGGTCTTCGAGAGGGTGGACTTTAGTTCCGTGCTATTGCAGAATGCATGGGTCGAGACGTTGCCACTGTGCAGCAATGGTCCAGGGAAAGCAAGATTACCAGGAGACCAGGATCTGGACGACCCCCGGCCACTGGAGACAGGGTTGACCGGCGCATCTGTAGGATGGCTGTGGCAAATCGGACAGCATCTGCAGCGGACATTCGGGCTGCTGTGGTACCGATCGTCACTCCACGCACAATTCGTAACCGTCTCCTGGCCAGGAACCTCCACTTCAGGCGCCCTGTGGCATGTTTGCCTCTTACCCCTCAACACCGTGCGGCACGTCTTCAGTAGTGTCAAACCAGAGCGACTTGGAGGGCAGAATGGAGGTCTGTGGTCTTCACGGATGAAAGTCGTTTCTGTCTGGGCCAGAGTGATGGTCGCACAAGGGTCAGGAGGAGGAGTGGGTAAGTCCTGTTACAGAGCTGTATCCGTCGTCGGCATACTGGCCCTACCCCTGGTGTTACAGTATGGGGAGGGATTTCCTACAACAGCAGGGCCCGCCTGGTGGTTATCCCAGTCACCATGACGGCAAATGTTTATACTCGGATGATTGTTGAACCCATTGTGCTGCCATTCATAGCTGGTATGCCAGGAAGGCTGTTCCACCAGGATAATGCTCGACCCCACACTGCCGCTGCAACCCAACGTGCCCTTCAAGGTGTCCAGATCCTACCATGGCCAGCACGATCACCAGATCTGTCGCCCAACGACAATGTCTGGGACATGGTCGGACGCCGTGTCAGGGCTCTTCCACAACCAGCAACAACTGTCGCTGATCTGACCATCCAAGTACAATACACATGGAATGCCATACCACAAAATGACAGTCAGCATCTCTACGACCGTATGCATGCACGTGTGCAGGCCTGCATAGACCAGCGCGACGACTACAGCGGGTACTAAAGTCCGTGCTTTTCACCATGTACAGGGTGGCGCTGGTGGCGCCCCCTATAAGTTGTAACCTTGAAACTTGAATCAATTTAATAAATACCATAGCTGAATATACTGTCCAAATTTCATTCATGTAGCACAAGTCCTTCGTGGTGTTGGGATTTTTTTTTCCGCCAGTGTATTTTCTCAATTTGACATCTTCTGCCTTATGAGCTTTTTATTCAAAAGGGTATATTATATTTTACTGCGTTTCTAATTTTTTGTTTAGTTGGAGAAAGCGAGTTTTGGAAAAGAGCTTTTCAAAGTCAAATATTTATGAATAAAGTGCGCTATGAACATTTTCAAATCTTATCGGTTAAGAAACTTGAATGAAATAAAATGCAATGAAGAGGCATTTGATTATGTTATTTATTTACATAAAATGTTACAATTACGTTTTATCAAAGAAAAGCTTTAGTTAGAAGACAAATAAGAAATTTCTTTTTATCATTTGTTAAAATCTTATTAATCTATAAACATAACAATCTTAGGAGATAAAATAAACATTTCTTTATAAAGAATTAGAATTATTTGCCTTTTTTCTTAATATGATTTCCATAATTTTACATTACAAAAATAATATGAAGGTTCAGATAAATAATGTTGACTGTTGGAGAATTTAGTTTATTGTTTGCTCATAATAATGCGCCTACAAATCGTTAATGATGCTGAATGGATAGGAAAAAATGAGTAAAATGGATAGGAAAAATAATTATTAAGGTAAGTTAATTTTAATAGCTAGTGGTCGGCTTTGATATCTGTAGGAACAAAAAATGTTTCATCATTTCACGAATTATGCTGTCATCAATTATGTCTCTCATAATTCGATTCTATCAAATGTATCAGACGAATCTTCTTGGACAGTTGCATTTAGATAACAAACCCATGACCGAGGGATAACATAATCCATGACCGTATCCTAAATAGTAGAAACGAAGGAAAAAAACTGAAAATTGTTATGCAACACTGTTTTATATCCAGTATTAGTAAGTGTGAAAATCACATTTTAGAAAAGATTGTTTAAACTTAATTGAAGTCTATATCAAACAAAAATAAGACTGTCTGATCTTTTATATTTTCATAAATAATATACACGATGACTTAAAAGAAAAGACCAATTTTCAAGGGGTGATTCCACACAAGAAAAGTAACAAAAAAATTCATATCAACCTATGTCCGGAAATGAATAGTTTCCATGGGAATGATAATAATTGCATACACGATATCATGCCCCCATAACAATAGAGACCGTGTTTGTTTTCTTGCAGAGTTACTTTTGGGTGTTCGTCGTCCAGCGGAGATACAGTGGTCCGGTATTCATAATAAGGACAGTCCAAGATGGTTTTCACATCCCGAGAAGCACACGGGAATCGTCGAGAGGCCGCACGGATGTACCAGGAAAAGCACTTTAAAAGACTGTACCACCCGAATCACAAAACGTTTGCAATCATCTGTCGGCGTTTGTGTGAAAAGGGTTCCTTTGACGGAAGAGGCGAACACGGAGGCCACTTCAAACATCTTTTGTAACGGTGACACAATTACATGATGATTATAATTTCA
>JAHWFO010065173.1:256000-269225 GCA_023313115.1 Rhysida immarginata
GCAAAATTTAATTTAATTTTTTGAGATTGTTCTGTTTACATCCAAGTGTAATTATCCCGGGCAACGCCGGGTACCTTTGCTAGTATATATACAGGGTGTAACTAAAGATGTGTTACAAACTTTGGGGAATGATAGAACTGGTCAAAATAAGCATTTTTTGTTCTATGAACATTGGTCCACAACTGCATTGTTTAAGAGTTATAGCCACTGTTCAAAATGACGTCTTCAGCATCAATGCAGGCTTATGACACACCCCTTTCTGAATTATGGTATGGTCATGTAAATTTTTAAAGTAACATGACCACACCATCACATTACCATGCAAGCAGATCCTGCACACTAAAAAATCTAACATGTGTGATCGCATCCGGATATGGACTACACCTTTAACGAGTGCACTGACATTTTTGTTAGTGTACGGTGCTGCAGACGGTAATGGAAGGGCTGCTTGTCGTCTGTACAGACGGCAGTTTCCACAACGTTGTCAGCCAGCTCACACAATGTTTGCTCGGCTTGTGCGACGTCTACGAGCAACAGGAAGTGTAGCTGTGATGCTTGGAGAGCATGGTCGCGCTCGCACCCGTCGTACTGCTCAATTCGAAGAAGCTGTGCTTCGTAGAGTTCACGAAAGACCAACATGTAGCACCCGTGCGCTTGCACACATCATGAACACAGATCACATGTCTGTTTGGCGAGTTCTGCATGACCAACTGTTTCATCCGTTTCGTATGCAACGAGTGCAAGCATTTGGAGCTGCTGACTTTGCACCACGTATGGCATTCTGCAGATGGTTTCTTGCACGTTGTAGAGAGGAACCAGCATTCCCACAGCAGGTGCTGTTCACTGATGAAGCAATTTCAACCTTCACCAGAATATCCATGTTTGGGACCGTATCAACCCACATGCCATTTCGACAAGGCGCTTCCAGCAACGATTTTCTGTCAACGTGTGGGCTGGTATTGTTGGCAATCGCCTCATTGGGCCATACATTCTCCAAGCTCGTATGAATGCACAAACCTACCTCGTCTTTCTTCAGGAGGTGCTGCCTGAACTGTTGGATGACATACCTCTTAACATCCGTCAAGTAATGTGGTTCCAACATGATGGTGCACCTCCACATTTCTCACAGCATGTCCGGGCCTTCCTCACTGATACGTTTGGCGATCGTTGGATTGGACGGGGTGGTCCAGTCACCTGGCTGCCACGATCACCAGACCTAACACCATTGGATTTCTTTGTGTAGGGCCACCTAAAGTCCCTGATGTACGAAACAATGGTTAATTCAGTATAGGAACTCATCGCACGATTGGCTGTAGCAGCAGACAACATCAGGGACTCCCAGCAGATGCTGCAACGGGTGTCTTGCAACGTACAGCGACGAATGCAAGCCTGCATTGATGCTGAAGGGCGTCATTTTGAACAGTTGCTATAACTCTTAAACAATGCAGTTGTGGACCAATGTTCATAGAACAAAAAATGCTTATTTTGACCAGTTCTATCATTCCCCAAAGTTTGTAACACACTTTTAGTTACACCCTGTATATAGATGAATGTTGGTTTGTTTGTGGGTTTGTTTGTTTGTTTTTATACAAATCTACAGTTTTATTCCGTTCTTGATAAAATTTCGCATACATGACCTTCAAAGCATGAGGAATGTCACTGTCTACCTCAGATTTCGGAAAAATAATAATTATTGATAAAAAATCGATATTCATGGTTATGGCAGGGCATATTAATGAGAAATATCTCATGACCAACAATGCAAGACACAGTTTTTGCAACAATAGGTATCAACAATGGTATCAACACGCAATTCACAAACACTCTGCACGGACCAACAATATATATCTCATGACCAACAATGCAAATAAAAGTTTGTGCAACAACAGGTATCAACAGTGGTGTAAACATGCAATGCACCAACACAAGACACGGATCAATAATATATATCTCATGACCTACAATGAAAGGCAAAGTTTGTGCAATATAGATAAGTTTCAATTTGTAACAATACATAGAATTCCTGTTATTCAGGCTTTTCCTAGAAAAGAGGGTTCTTAGTACGTAAAAATTTCTTGAAAATCATTAAACTTTTAAACTTTAATAATTTAATTTTATTATCAAAAATTAAGAAACATGCACAATAAAACGAAAAACGGAAGAAAAATTTTTAACTTCGGCATCTGTAATGCAGACGTTCTACAGTTATAATTTTCAAACACGATTTTAATTTTTTTTTGCAAAAATTTAATTAGAGATGGAAGAATAGATGATACTTAGTAATACTCCTTTACATAGTTTATAATGATGAGCAAATAAAATAAAATGTAAAAAATGCATCTTATTAAGAATTCACCAAATGGTTGAAATACAGAGGTTGAGTCAAAGTCGTGGCCGACTCGGGAGGGAGAGTTAGAAGTTGACGAATTCTGGGCAAAGACCATTTATCACAAGGGTATATCGCAGTTTAAGAGAAAAGAGTGTGAAGAAACGTCAGTACGAATTTGAATGCCATGGACATTGTGTCATTTGCGTAAAAATATGGCAGAAAAATTGGTGATACGCCGGCTCCTTCGTCACTATTGGAAAAAGGGGACCAATGCGCGAGCAGCAACTCGCCGAAATTTGCAGGGTGGAAGGTCAGAGTGTGACCAATGAGCGAACAGTACGACGGTGGATCTCCCACTTTTCGTCTGGAGACATGGGCCTTGAAGATACGCCAAGGAGCGGAAGATCCAAAGAAGTGTATGACCCTGCCCTACGGCAACAAGTGGAAGCCAACCCAGGCAGCACCACCAGTGGATTAGCGACAATGGTTCGACATTTGCACGCCATGGGAAAGGTCAACAGGAGCTGCCAGGTTGAGCCCCACGAGCTGGCGCCCGTGCAAGCACAACAACGGGTGGAGGTATGTCATCAACTGTTGGAAAACGGGTAAAGGTGGGAAGTTCTGCCACATCCAGCATACAGCCCCGACCTGGGACCTTCCGACTACCATTTCTTCCGGTCCATGGCGCACTTCCTGCGTGGATGGCGCTTCGTCAATGTCAGTGAGGTTGAAGACGCCGTGCGTGAC
The DNA here is from genome assembly GCA_023313115.1 of Rhysida immarginata. Lineage (NCBI taxonomy): Eukaryota > Metazoa > Arthropoda > Chilopoda > Scolopendromorpha > Scolopendridae > Rhysida > Rhysida immarginata. The sequence goes on from JAHWFO010065173.1 coordinate 259,077, forward strand.
TTTTTCGCCCAGAAACCGGAGGAGTGGTTCCGCGAGGGCATTCGCCAATTGGTTGATCGTTGGATGAAGACCATCGAGCATCATGGACTCTGCTTTGAAGATTATCAATGAGTGGTTCCTGTCTGGTGCTCATTTCAAAGTTTGCGAGGTGATCGGCCACTACTTTGACTCAATCTTTGTATGAGATGTTGACTGCTTAGGTGCCTGACTTCCGAGTCGCGTGTTTGAGTCCCGCCTGGGGATAGGCATTTTTATTTTTCTGTTATTAATAAAAGTTTACTTTCTTTATCCAATTATCAGTCACACGAATAAATTCGTTCAGGATGAAAAAAAGAAGAAGAAATATGAGATGTTGGCCAGTTATTATAAGAAGTGAAGATCTACAAATGAAGATCTGCCTTCTAATAACTGGACAATATTTCAAACTTCAAGCATTATTTGTACTAAAATTTGGTGAACTCAATCATCAAAAGTATTTTACTTTAAATTTATTTCATTAAATTCCAATATTTACACGTCATGTAAAGGAAAATTACTGAAGAGTCTTAGCTAACGCCATCAGGCAGACAATATTGGCTACGGACCTAAGGCGCATTCATCATCCACGATCTATTTACTCTATCCAATCTATTTACTCCGTGGAGTGCGCTCCAAGCGTTCGTCATGCAAACACAAAGCGCTCCATCGTATTCGTCATAGTTGGAGTGCACTCTATTCCTTTCGAGCATTTAGAGCGCGCTCTAAACAACCTAGGTCGTCAATAGGTGCATACAGAAATTTTTATCGATACAATGGCGACAAAAGAAGTACATTTCTTTTCTGACAGGACAATTGTGAAGTTTTCGGTGGACGAGGAAATCGCCAATAGACTAGAAATAAATAATGTGCATGGCTTTATAACAAATGGTAAATATAATAATGTTTATTTAGCATTAACTCGCAGTAATTTAAAGCGTGCGTGCAGACCTTTGTTATTCCTATAATTAATATTACAGGAATAACAAAGAACTGCATAATGTGCTGATAAATAAATCTTCTTCGCTTTGCATTTTGTTGCCCATAGAGTATTACTAATGTTCATCCTCGCTGCTCTCTTCATTTTCCATTGACACTTTTACGGATTCAGCCCATTAAATTGATGAAATGATAAAACAGTCAGCCATCATGAAATTGTTTCTTTCTATGGTTTACCCATCCGTCATCGATGAATAAAACGCACCAGAAAAAGAGAGCTCTAAGAAATGAGCTTGCACTTGTGACGACATTAGGAGTAAAAAGATCGTGCATGACGAATGCGCCTCTATAGAACAATAGCCATGCACAGACCAGGGGGTAGAAAGACTACGCTTTAACTTTTGTGGAATTGCGTCTATTTGAAGGGAGGGGGTAGGCAATAAAATGGGGATGGCAGTTATTCAAAGAAATACGGTAATTACGGGTCAATGAATTTAAAAAAAAGATTGAAATTAATTTTTTAGCTCTAGATTTAGCACTGCAGCCATGACCTGAACTCAAATAACAGATTTTCCACTAAATATTAGGTGCCCACGGTTACACTGTTGACAGCATTCTCACTATCGTCTTGCGTATTGTTCACGTGATCAGTGGTGGTCAGGCTAAAAGGATACGCCACTAAGGTAACACATTTTATAAGAATTTTTAAAAGTACATTGTTCATATTTTATTATTATATTCCCATTTTATTGTTTTATTCATACAGTTCATTTTTATATAATATACTTACTATAATCATTATAATATACTTATTCATATTTTAACGTAAGCTACAAGACATATATGGTGTGTCTTGAAATCAAGAACTAACCAGTCAAATTAAGCATCATTTCCGTGATCAGTGACCCAAAAACAAATAAATCATATCCCCGTAACATTCAACTTTTCAGAATATGTAGAACAGCTTTATCGATATTTATGATTTTTTGATAGTATTCATCAGAAATATTGACGACTGATCAATACACAAATTTATTGATTTAATATGTATTATTAAACTGTTCTGGTACCAAAAATTATTTCAAAAATGCTACACAATAAATTAACAAGTGCACATTAGTAGTATTGAAGTGTCCCATAATCTTAGGTCTACCCTACCAAAGTCCTGGATGTAGCTCAGAGAATGCATTGAAATATTTGCATATTTGTTAGAAAACACACTGCAGCCTGATCTCCATATTCCATCAAAATGGCACATGGGAAGCTGCTGAATGAACATGACAGAGGGCAAATTGAAGCATTCAACAGTGGAGGATATTCTAGCTGCCAAATAGCTAAGAAACACTAAAGTGCTCTCACAATGTGGTCAACAATTATTTGAAGCTGGGACTTATGTTGCGGCAAAAAGAAGTCATATGGGCACCCAAGCAAGATCACAGATCGTATGAAGAAGAACATCATAAAACAGGTTGCTTCAACCTCTGCATCATTCCGGCAAATTGCACAATCAACCAACATTCCAACATCAAAGTCAACTGTTGGGAGGATTGTGAAATCGAATCCAAACATTGTTTAAGCCATCGAAAGCCGCCATCACCTCTGAAATTGACACACAAGCAGAAAAGACTTGACTGGGGCAAAGAAAGAATTCAGAGGACCAGTCAATGGAAGAACATAATTTGTTCCAATGAAAAAACTTTAATCTCGATGGTCGAGATGAATTCTAATATTACTGAAGTGATATCCAAAAATCTCAGCAACTATACTCCAAACGACAACAAGGTGGAGGAAGCGTCATGATATAGGCAGCATTCTGTGGTTGTGTTAAGTCCCCTGTTGTTTTTATTACAGGTCGAAAGAAAGCAACAGATTATCAGAATATGCTAGAGGATAACCTTCTGCCCATGATAGAAAAACTGAACAATTCTCATGTAAAATTTCAACAATATAATGGACCTGTGCTTACAGCTAAGGCAATCTTTGAATGGTTTCTCTCCAATGGCGTACCCATTCTTAACTGGCCAGATCTATCGCCAGATCTCAATCCCATAGAGAATCTCTGGGGTTACCTAGCGAGAGCCGTTTACAAAGAAGGGAAACAATATTCTACTATTGCGGGCCTGAAAACTGCAATCATTAAGGAATTGGATAACATTCCTACAGGAAAACTGGAAAATTTGGTGTTATCAATGCCAAAACGATTGTTGATGTTGTTCTGAATAAGAGTGGCAGAATTGCTTAGTAACATTGCATTTCCTTCATTTATTTATGTATTTTGGAGGGGTGGACACTCCAATACTACTAATGTTCACTTGTAAATTTATTGTGTGGCATTTTTGAAATAAACATGTGTTTATTTTGCTTTGAATTAGCTCCTGAAATCATAGTTTCGAGATAAGCATTCCTACATTATGTTGCCATTAAGTATGTCCAAAATTGCAAGTAAGTATGGTGGACCTAAGATTATGGAACGCACTGTATTTCGGAAATTCTATTTTTGGCCGATCCCTCGGAACCATTGGTCCAACTGAAGTTTGAATGCGAAGTTTGTAATCAGCAAGGATAGGACCCTTAGGTCCTAAAAACATGTAAAATATTTCCCTTTAAATGCATAAATATTCTCTTAAAATGTAAGTACTTCTTAACAAAAATTGGGTATGAATTATTAGAAATTTCATCATTGTATTAATTCTGAACATTGCAAAGACTAACAACGTTTCGCTACATGTTTTCTGGGGTGATCCTCTGCCGATTTGAATGTAAAAGAGATTTGTACTGAGAAAATGATCTTTGAATTTATAGGGGATTTGAAAAATGCCGCAATTTCTTCTGGTATGGAATGTAACACTTTCTTTGAATAAAATTTTTGAAATTAATTGTACTATACTCCAACCTGGATTTTTATCAAGAACTTTTTTTCGCTTTGCATGGATAAGTAATTGTTCAGCCTAGGTGAAACTAGCACTGATTTGATTGCTTCCACAACCTTCAACACAATAGCAACTGCTTTATGAAGAGGCAGTTCTTCCAAACTCGTTCTTACACACATGTTTAAAGTTCTGTTGTGTACTCTGACCGTTGATTCTCTTGTGGTGATAGGTACTGTAGAAGCAAAGTTTGTCTATGCATCTTCTCCATGCGATGTATTGATGCTAAGAGAATGGAAGTGTTTAAATGTTGTAACACTTCCGATCTTATTTTCAGCAGTTATGCTTTTGTTACAGCATTTGCAGAAAAGAACTCGGCCATCTGTTGAGAACATGTCTCCAAATTCTTGGAGTTTCTACTGGCATTTTGTACATGAAGATCTCTTCTCTTTTGGCATGGTTGACTTTCAAAGTAATATAGCTATAGCAGATATTAAAATAATATCACAAGAAGCCAATTAGCCCCTCATGTGTAGGACAAAATGCAATCAAAATATGCCTTTTAGATTTGATTGCATATACATCAAAATACATCACAAACCATTAAATATGCTTATTTAGGGCATTATAACTCTTAAACTAAAACAGATATTTTAAGAAAAAACACATTTTTCTCTTAGCACTGAAACCATAAACAAAATAAGTTTTTACCTATGGTTCCTAATCCTAGTAATCAGCGATGAAAGACTCATTTATTTCATATATCATATTTTAGAAAAAAACAGTGCGCACAGACGGAAATATGGAATTCAGCAACGAACTTTTGACGTAGAATACGTCTTATGTTTCGAAATTGGGATACCAGGCATAAATCCTGAATGTCACGAAAAGTGTTGATCACGAAAACTCTAGTAACTTGAAAACGATTACAGTATGAGGCTGTGTCCGGACACGGCCGCTAGTCGGGTCGTAGAATACGTCGTGTGGCCTTATGACGAATTTCTTGTAGAAATAATTTGCACAAATTTTAAGGTATTTAATTTCTAACATAAAATGTTCAAAAACTGATCCTTGCAATATATCATAAATGTTTAACCAGACACGTTATTTTTAATCAAATCTTAAATGAATTAATTACAAGGCATTCTCATCTTGTAAATCACTGCTCTATGATAGAGAAGTATGATAAAAATGTTAAAAGACTAGAATCAATATTTCGCGCAAATATCAAATCAATATTTCGCGCAAATATCAAATCTATATTATAGACACCCAATGTAGTAGATGATTCGATGGGTATATAATCTAAATTGAAATGTTTCTTCATGAAGTTAAAAGCGTGTAAATTTAATCTAGTGTCTACATTGAAATTGTCAACTATCATAACTGGCAAATCAGTATCCATCTCCATGTTATCAATGATTGGTTTAGTGGTTGGTTATTATTTCATCATCGCACCGAACAACATTTCCATATCAAATATCGATACCGTCGCATGAAATTTAAACACTGCCGAGTGTAAATTTCATTACACCATTATACAACCCTAGAATCATACAAATAAAACAGATACTAGCATCAATAGTTTGGCTAGTCTGTCGCAACATTGTCTACTCATCTATAACTTCTAACACCATGTCTTTTGAGTGAATTCAACAAGACTGATTCATTTGTGTCCTCAATTCGAATCCTTCTAAATGTACAGGTTCACCTGGATCAATCCAAGTCTCACTTATTGCCCATTAATCAGATGTAATAAGTATAGAATCTCTTTCGATGTCTCATCGATGAGGAACTAAACTTCAGGCATTGAGACCGGTAACCATAACGTTTAAAATATTTTCACATTACCCACAAAAAGGTCCTGGTTAAGCAATAAGGTACAGTTTTTATTAGCTGACATATTTCGGTTTACAGAATCTTCCTAGGCTATACAGCTACAAAACTGTTGACAATCGACAATGGACAATCGAACAGTGAAGTGTACATTTGTTCAGGTGGGACGTGAGCAGTGCTTACACGATTCTTACCCTGCCGGAATAAATTCCACATGAAAAATTCATGCTAAAATAGGCAAGAAGCCTGACTAACCCAAAGAGGTTTTCACATGAAAAAACAAAATAATAAGATTTTACGTTTGTCAGAAGAGTGGGAGTGGGAGAGGGGGAGGGGGAGGGTGGTATTGTTGACTACAAGCAAAGGAATTTGTAGTACATAGAAATTTGTGTACACCAATCAGAGATATCTCTGATTGGTGGACTTAAAAACCAGACCGAATAGAGAGCTTATGATTATGTCATATACTGTTGGTACCTCTGTCTTGGCGTCCATTAATAATGGCCAGGATCAGATCTTTTTCAAAATTAATCTGATTTTAAAATAACATCTTCGAGTTCAGTAGGTGATGCTTTTGTATCTCCAATGCCTCGTATACAAGAATTTTCTCTGGGTCTCTAAATTTCATCAGTACAATCATAGCCATTTCGATGACATCATTCGCTGTCCTTTATTAACAAGGTGGTCAGTATAAGCGGATTTTCGTCTGTCATTGTTAATCCAGGAACGTCTATGTTCCTTAAAACGTTCGATGAAAGACCGTCTTATGGATCCCACATAATGCGATCTCTTGAATAGGTAGAATTTTTGATAAATAATAAATATACTAGATAGATCCTGTCAAAATTTGACGGTAAACAACCTATCTCCACCTGTTTCTGCCGGTCTGTATTGTCGTTTATTGTTATCATTATTAATGGTTTGGTTTATGCAATTGTTATTGATTTGATCATCAATGGTAGCAAAGTTGTTGATTGTGACATAATTGTGGAGAGGATTGTTTGTTTTGCCAGCGTAAGCATTTTGTAGTTGTTTGTTTTGCAAATTGCCGCTAATTAATAGTATATCTAAATTTGACAAATTTATAGACTAAAATCTTTCATGTGAGGCCAAAATGAATATTATAGGTGCAGTAATTTTCACCAACGAACTGTTGAAAGAATCACCCTTGGAACTTATAGATATTGGAGATGAACCTCCAAATATCAGGTAATGATTTTTCAATGAAAAATGAAAGGAAAAATTTTGCCACCTGGATTCGAACCAGGAACCTCAGGCATCATATGTTGAACCGAAGCCTATGAAGATTGTGTAAAACGAAACATGTCGGCTAATAAATACTCTACCTAATTGCTTATCTAGAACAATATTGAACAGCATGGATATTATAAAATATTTTGTTGTTCAATGGAATCATAGAGGATACGATTAAACTAGTGGCAACGCAGGCAGGCTTACTGTTTGTGAAATTTATGTCTTGAGGATTATAGGTATTCTTGGAAGAAATGGATGCATTCAAATAATTGCCTTTGAGGATCATTTCATTTTATATTGGTTTGTCTTAACTAATTCATTACCTCTTTTCTGGAATTCAATGACGTTGAATTGTGGACAAATGCCCTCAATTTCAACCAAAGACTCTTGCGAAGATGTCGGGTATATGCATCCAAATTTCGTACGGAGCCAGCTGTTATTTCATTTCAGTCCAATTTGGATAGCAAGTATATGTGATGAAGAGATCTAGTTACCCGAACTGGGCCAAAATAGCCACTGCATCCTGGTAAATGACTTAGGTAGAACACGGACCTTTCCTGCTTTCATATTAAAATTATCAGCAAAATTATGAACGAAATCGATTAAGCCAAGTGGTAAGCCTCCACTCACAAAATCTTCTGATTTTCTTTCACAAAAAGTAGCTGGTCTCCTTCAACTTATAAAAAGCATCCAGAATATACTGCTGAGTAAGTTTCCCCACGTGCATCACTGGATAAAACAGTCCTGGTCTTTCATGCAGAAGACACGTGTAGTCTTTCGTCCCTTCAGTGCTCCTAAATTTCATCTTCCAGGCTTTTTATCCACGAGGAAACAGCAACGGGTAAATCATTGGATCACATTTTGGCATGTGTAGTCACTTGTTCCCCATGCTTGGATAGATGCATAAATCTCGCTCAAATGATGGTTGGTTCTCCATCGTCGGTTTCAAACACAAATTTTATCCGGCAAATTTTATCTTCTGGGATCGTGCTTCATTATCCACATTTAAACGTTTCCTGTGGAGCGGCCACAGACATCCTTCATCATCTTGTACGCACGTGCAAAAGGGTTGATATTTCGGATGTTCTTGTGAAATTCATGTTTTGAGGATGAGAACAGTATACGTTGAAACAGCAACTCATCCACCCGTATATCTACTACTGTCGAGTTATAAAGAAAAATGAATTGGTATAACCACAAGGGCATTGAGAATATGACTATTAGATTAGGCTTACTTTATTCTTATTTAAAGAACAAAAATGCTGTGCAGTATATTCTACATTTGAGCATCATTTCATTTTTCTTAGAAATGTACGTCAAAGTTAAAATAGATACATGCTAATTATCTTATAAAATTTCACGGAATACAAGTTATAAAAATAACTATTAGGATCATTGAAGAATATTTTCCTTGCTTGGAACACGATCTCGTCTGAAATATTAAAACCTGTTTTGTGTAACTACGATCTACTGGATACTAACGACCTGTTCATTTAGCTGATTTCCATTGTTGTTTCAGGCAGACAAAAATGTTTAAAATTTCGAATGTACTATCACCCTCTATTGGACATTTCAAGCTTATTTCCAACTGAATAGAATAATAAATATACTTTTACATAAATTGTTCTCATTTTTATCTTTATAAAACTTATTAAATTAAATTTTTTCATAACATTACAAGTTTCAAGATGATATGACATTTCAAGATGATATGATATTATATGACAATATTCAAGATAATATGACATTTTAATCATAACCTACAATGCTCAATCATTGTAGGCTATGTTACTAATTTTATAAATATATCATTGTATTAATTTCCTTTTTCATTTTTTGTCTAAATATTGAGAATTAATATTTTTATCAGAATTTTTTCTGTGAATATAAATTATATAATTGCATTCAGAATTGCTGTTTCAGATAGAAAAAATGTTTGAAATCTCCCAATAGAGGGTGAGAGTATAAGGGAAATATTAAATACTTTCGTCTGCCTGAAACAACAATGGAAATCAGCCAAATGAAAATGTTGTTATCCAGTAGGTCATGGTTTACCCGAGGCATGTAAACAAAGCATTTTGAACAATTATCAGCTCCGCTTCGGCAGTGGCAGGCCCGGCATGTTAACAAAGCAGAGTGAAGAATTGTCGTCAGTTCCACCTCGTGTATCACATCAGACTTTATAGAATGAGAGATGTAACACCAAAGGCGGTACGAAGTGGCAAGCAACGTAAATGTCTGGGAGGTAGGGGAGGTGCTGGGCCTAAACTACGCAGCAAGTAAGGTGGGTTTTCTGGTTGAGCTGCCTCTCCTCTCTCTGCACGAAGAGGGTGGCTCTACTGGCGGCCGTCTTTCCCTCATAATTACAGGGCGTGTGGGCTGCAAAACCGGCGGATTAATTTCGCGTCTCTCCTATGCATTTTCAGGCATCTGAACTATGAACTCTTTCTCGTCATAAATCGCTGGAGAGGTGGGGGAAGCTTCTTGCTCGTTTTTCCCTAACAGAGCGGGGTTCAGTGAGAATTCTGGGCTTTGGTTTTCCTGGCTGGTTGCCTATTCTTGGACGGAGCCTATTTGCATGCACGAGTTTTTTTTTGCCATCTTCTAAATGTTGTATTATGAAATTGACAGGGCTTATTTGCCCGATTATTCTGTACGGCCCCTCGAAAGTTGCGTGTAGTTTCTTAGTCAAACCTTTCTTGATTTGAGGAATGGCCAAATAAACTAAGTCATCTACCTTAAATGAGTACGGCTTATGCCTCTTGTCATGGGACACCTTTCGCTTAGCAGCTTGTTCAGAACTGTATTTTTTGGCAGTTTCATACGCGTTTTTTAGCCTCGCTTGGACTTCGGTACTGTAATTGTTTTTCTATTTCATAATAGGTTTTTCTCGGTGCCACTAAAACCTCAAAGGGTATGACTGGATCTCTACCAAAGAATAGCACGAAAGGGCTCTCTCCTACGGAAGAATGCGGGGTTGTATTATTACTGAATACCACGTATGGAACCCAAGTATCCCAGTCCCGCTGACTTTGATCAACATATTGTTTCAGAGCGCCAATAAGTGTTCGATTCATCCGTTCTACCATTCCTTTCCCGGATGGATGAAGTGCTGTTGTGAGTAATTTTTTTATACCTAATCGTGAGCAGATTTCTTTCATCATCTCAGAAGTGAAATTTGTTCCCCTATCACTCAGAATCTGAATTGGGATGGAATAGCGCGTGAATATGCTTTCCA
>JAHWFO010065173.1:284809-298605 GCA_023313115.1 Rhysida immarginata
GCCCCGCTGAGGATTTTCTGAAAAATGTTTTTTAGATTCATACATTGTGACCGACTTTACGTATGTGTACAAAATTTCAGCAACATGTGGAAAAGGTTGAAATATTGATCACAAGATGACCCAAACGGTGAAAGTTCTACAAGTGTTGCAATAATAATATAAAGTTTCAAGCACGTGGCTTAAATCAAAATTTACGCAGATGCTCGCAAAGGAAAGCCAGCAGCAATTAAGATAAAAGTAGTTATTATTGAAAACACGATAGACAACTAAATTATAAGCAGAGCGTAAAAGAAAAGAACACTAAAAGTCTAAATAAATCGTAAACACTTCTAAGAAAATTAGGGAGAGTAATTTTCTTGAAAAAAAATAAACGTAACAACAAATATTTACATGCACTAGAATTTTACAAAGAAAATCATTCACGTTGAAAATGGGGTTATTGAGGATGAGATCATATTGAAGTTATGGAAAATGGGGTTTACAAAGATTTAAAGAAGCGAAGTTTATTTAGCACTAATGGAGGACCCGGCGTAACCCAGAAAAATTACACTTGTAGATAAACGTTATATTATAACTCCAAATTGGTTAAATAATAAACTATTAAGAAATGACATAAACAGGTACCGTGTCACATACGGATTCCGCTAGAATTGACAGCGGAGCAGAGAAAAATCAGGAAATTGGAGATTTAATGGTGGCATCGTCCACTGGCGCGGTTATAAAAGAAATAGCAGGAGGAAAGGAAAAAAAAGCGCGACAGAGGAAATCGCGTCAAGAGGAAGTGAGATCAAGAAAATCAGAAATGTTTTCGAGGCCAGTGTCCAAAAACGAGCTCGGGCGGGACGGACGTCGATGAGCAACCCACCACGACCACAAAGTGCCCGGCGAACTCGTATGGAAGGAGAAGAAAGCGTCAGTGCAAGACGAGTAAGCATATGAAAAAAGAAGCGAGCACTTCTGAGCCGAGAGATCAACTTGAGGAAGGCGCGGCAGGCGAGTCTACGAGCGGGGAGCATTCGTAAGCTAATGAAGACCCTCGTGGAAGCGTACAGGACTCTGTGGCATCCATTGTCGTGTCTACGGTGCAGCAATTATCGTTCCCCGAGCAGAAGGCGGATTCAGGTAGCGTAGGCCTTCCCTTTCAGTTCACAGCAGCTAGGAGTGTGCGGCCAGCATGTTTAAGCAGGCAAGAAAGTAAGCACAGCGAGATACGTGAGTATTGCTTTTCTTTTACACAGCGCGGTATTTACGTACTTACTTACTTTTCAAACATGCTTATCCGTTTAGGTCTTGGGGGGCAGCAGCCCTATGGAGGATCTTCAGCGATCGCGATATTCTGCCATCAGGCACATGTCCTCCCTGGTAATACCCAAGCGACTCGAGCCCAGATTCTCCATCTAGTTTAGCCACCTGGTTATAGGCCGACCCCTTGGTCTCTTACCCACCGGCTTGAAAAATAACAACTGCCTAGAAAGACCAATTTGTGGCATCCGTATCACGTGGCCATACAAGCGCAACTGAGATCTCTCAATGCAGAGAAGTAGGGGCTCAACACCTAAAGACTCCCTTATTGTGCTGCTGTGCACTCTATGTAGTAGGGTAGCACCAGCCACACCTCTTAGAAATCTCATTTCAGCTGCTTGTACCCGCAATCGCACTCTTTCGGTCATTACCCAAGCCTCATGACCATAGGTGAGACTGAGGACAAAGATTGATTTGAAGACGGAGAGCTTGGCTTTGTTATCCAGCTCGCGTTTCGTTACCACGGATGGCCACAGTTCACGCCTGACACAGCTTGCTGCAATTCTTTCTCCTGCCATCCATCACTCGCGAATGCATTCCCGAGATACTTGAATTTCTCCACCTGTCTCAATGAGGCTCCCCTAACATGGAGAGCGCACTGAGCAGGCAGTCTTAATCTTTAGAACCTCCGTTTCAGCCACCTTGATCTTCATCCCAGCTTCTTCACATTTGGCTCCAAACCGGTCTAGTGCATGCTGAAGATTTGTGCGAGAAGATCCAAGGAGGACAAGGTCGTCAGCAAAGAGCAACCTCTCCACCAGGCAGTCGCCCACACAAACACGCTCATCGCCTCGGCTGCCCCTGTCTATCCAGTCCATAAAGATAATGAACAAGAGGGGCGACAGTACTTACCCTGGGCAGAGTCCACATCCACTGTGAACGGTCCTGACTTAATGCCATTTATCCGGACACACATCTCAGAGCTTTCATACAGAGACATGATAGCAACCAGTAATTGCCCATCCACTCCATACTCTTGCAACACTTGCCAGCGCTTCTCCCAAGGAACTCTGTCATATGCGTTTTTGAGGTCCACAAAGCAAGAATAGACCTCTTTTGCATACTCCCGGGATTTCTCAAAGATTTCCCATATAGCAATGATGTCATCCACCGTGCTTCGAACAGGTCGGAAACCACACTGCTCCCCCGACAGTTTGGAGTCGACTATTTCTCGACCTCTCCTCTCCAGAGACTTAGCGTACACTTTCCCAGGAATGCTGAGCAAAGAGATGCCTCGATAGTTTTTGCAATCTCGGACTTTAACATCTCGGCCTGGATTTCATCATCACCTGCAGCTTTCAGTCTTCAGGGACTTATTTGCCCATCTGACTTCTGCTTCAGTGATACTACCGTGACTATTCTCCACTCCAAGGTGCACCTCATATGCCTCAGTTGTTGCTGTCACCAGATTAAGAAGAGATGCAAAGTATTCCTTCCACCTATGCAACACGCTCTCTTCCGTTTTCAGAAGCCTCCCATTTGATCTCTTAATAGTTTGTGGTGAAAGAAACTTCTTTCCGCGGAGGCGGTGCACGGTCTGCCAGAATACCTTATTTGCCCAACCATAGTGTGCCTCCAATTTATCTCCGAACTTCTCCCAGGCCTTGGCTTTACCTGTTGATACTGTCTTTGCTGCTGCTTTTTGCGCCTCTGTTTACAACACTCCACTCGAATTTGACTTATTTGCAAGCCATAGCAAATAGGCTTCCTTCTTTGCCTCGACAGCTTCTTGGACTTCACCATTCCACCACGCAATCCTTTTCTCACCGCCCTGCGCCACACTTAGCTGCTTTCAACCACAGCACAATGCAGCCGATGTAATCACAGCAGTTTTAAACAACTACCACTCTTCTACAACAGTACCACGATCACTGGGTAGTTCTTTGAAACTTGAAGATATGTTATCTGCAAAGGTCTTCCTCACAGTTCTATCCTGCAATGCCTCCCATATGATGCGCCAAGTTTGTCTGACCCTAGTATTTCACTTGGTTGGCATGGATTCAGAGAACCACAAAGTGCAGACAACAAGGCAGTGATCAGTTGATAGTTTTACCCCTCTTCTCACACGAGTATCAAACACTGATCGGAATAAGTCGGCTGAAACAATTACAAAATCAGTCAGTGACTTCTGGTCCATTGCATCCCTGTACTAGGTATACTTATGGACATCCCTGTGCTGGAAGAAGGTCTTTGTGATGAAAAGTCCATTGTTGCAACAAAGATCCAACAAGCACCTCCTATTCACATTTAAATCGGAGTCATCATTCCTCCCAATCACGCCTTTCCACGTTTGAATTTCAGCCCCTACGTGTGCATTGAAGTCGCCCACCAGGATGACAGAATCTGCACTCCCTCTGCTGCTAAGAGCAGCATCAACTTCATCTAGAAAAAGTGGTTTCTCTGTGACTGCATTCGGATCATATGCAACGAATAGAGAGAGAGACCGTTTTCCTATCTGTAGCTTCAGGAGACATAGTCTTCCACCTAAAGGGGTTCAATCTGCACCATTATCCGCCGGGGACTTGTGAGTATCCCCACTTCCGCCTGGGCAGTCATGTTAGGGTCGACACCTCAGTAGAAGAGCTTCTACCCTCCTTCTAAGTCCACAGCTCCAGAACCCAGATGTTTTGTAGAGATAATACTTATGATATCCAGTCGATACCGTTTGACTTCCTCCACTAACTCCGATTCCTTTCCTGTCATGGAGAATACGTTCCAAGTGCCCATTGACAGCATCCGATCCCGTTGTCGCTCTACCCGTTTCTCCTCCTGGGTAAAGGCATGCGGTGCCCCCGACCGTTTCCCTAAGCGCATAGCAACTGCACTGGTGGGGCTTCTCAGAGGCATTGCTCTGAGATAACAGCTGGGAGACTGTCGACTATTTTTCTAACGAGAGCCTCTGCCTAACTCCTGAACGCAGGTGACTTTAACCGTAGCCTACATGATAGATAAAGGCCTGCTCATTCGCTATGAAATCGTGTAATCAGGGGCAGCTGCTGGAAGTGCTTCCTACTGGAGACCTCTACCGGCAAAAAGCGAACTGTTATATCTTTCTGTCGGTAGAGATCTCCAGTAGGAAGCACAAGCATGGCCTTCAAGAAAGCACAAAGTTATGGTTGTTCTAGGAGGCTGTGGCGCAAGTCCTCAAGCATCGTTGCCAATTTGGCATTTTTTTTCATGCGCTTGTCCTTTGTTAGACATCTATATATATAAAGAAGGATGTTTGTGGGTCTGTGGGTCTGTATGTCTGTATGTTTTTTATACAAATCTACAGTTTTATTCCGATCTTGATAAAATTTCGCATACATGACCTTCAAAGCATGAGGAAGGTCACTGTCTACCTCAGATTTCGGAAAAATAAAAAATCGATATTCATGGTTATGGCAAGGCATATTAATGAGAAATATCTCATGACCAACAATGCAAGGCAAAGTTGGTACAACAATAGGTATCAACAATGGTATCAGCACGCAATTCACAAACACACTGCATTAACCAACAATATATATCTCATGACTAACAATGAAAGGAAAAGTTTGTGCAAGTGTAATTATCCCGGGCAACACCGGGTACCTCTTCTAGTTATTTATAAAAACTAAATAATGCAGAAAACAATAAAAACATGGATAAGCGCTTTTAAAAAAACTACAATATAAATAATTATTATTAAAAACCTTTATTACAGGATAAAAATACAAGTACACACAATTTAATGTTCATAATAATTGGAATACCTTCTAATTTTATCTTGTAAAAAACTTCTTTTTACGAATGTTCAAATTTTGTATATTTATTTTATAAGTATTTTATTTGTAAACTTGACTTTCCAATATAAGCCAATAATGGCTTCAGTAAATGCCAGATTTTCTTTGTATATTTCATCAAATATTATAATAAAATTTAATTATTATTATTATTGTTATTAAAGTTGAGTAAATCTATGAGAATAGATCCCAACTCCAATAAATGTCGTATGTGCTAAAGCTCTGACGTAATATGTGAAATTTTAATACTCTAAATTCCCTCTAGGTGTCGCCAGTAGGAAGCACATACTAATGCAGGAAATCCCAACCTGACTTATTTCATTTGCTACCATTGTAGAGAAGACGAATGAGCAGGCCTTTATCTATCACGTAGGCCACGTTTTAACCTGCGCCACACGCGATGCAGTATGAATTCTCTCATTCGTCGACATCATGAGATATATGATCGTTTGGATACTCTTCATCTCAATTCTCATATGGCCTTTCTGGTAAGAGTGACCCTAAAGTAGCAGTGCTACAACCAGCATAGCGCATAGAATCCCTGAAGCACCGAAACCCTTGACCCACGGTAAGGGGGCATACACAGCGCGGTCCGTTCATGAATGCTCTAGTATCTATTAGCGTGCTAGCTACTAGCGCTTCGTTACTCGGGGCATATGCTTTTCATTCGTTGTCTGTCATTGGCGTCAGGCATGAGCGACTTAGCTTAAGCACTAGTCGAGAGGAGGAAGGGATTCTAATAGTAGAAAAACTTTACTATCTGCATGTTATGCTTTAGGATAGTAATGGGGGGGGGGGATAGGTATACTGCCTGAGGATTTGGGGGCAGTATACCTATACCACCCCACTTAAGAAGAATTCAGGTACATATTCTTATGCGTGTATTTGAGCATAAAGTCGTTATTTGCTTTGTAGCTTTAGTTTTTGAGTTCGCAGCTCCTCCCTATTTGGAGGATGCGCTGGGCATTAAGCCATAGTTTACTAAAGTTCTATTTTTCTTTCTGATCTCTGTCGTTATAGGATACTTATCTGTAATTTAGGAATAAACGCGCTGCGTCACCGTTTTCCGAAGGTGTTTGGATGTGAATTTCCTTGTCGGTGACCCATGGTCCGGAATAACTAGTGGTGCATGCTTCATGCCAATCCAGTTTTCCAAATTTTATTTTTGACGACTTGTAATTCGCTTTAATCAGTTTTTGCAACTGTCTGGCCCACTGTGAGTTGTTGCTTTCTGGGGGCCTTGGCAACTTTTGTTCTTGTTCATTGATTATATTGTGAGTGGATTGATCCTAATCACCTCCCGTTAGTAGATAATTTTTGTACCCAAAAGAGGATTTTACTTGTTAGAGTAATAAGTTGTCATAAGTAAAGGGTTCTTTTACTTATCAATTTGCTTTATCGATATTACGCAGGGGCGTGGCTGTACCGCTGTTGGAATTCTCTTCTTTGAGCAGCTAGTTTTATGCACTAGCTTTGTAGTGTATAAACCTATTGATTTATATTTAATTAAACTGACAATTCTCACCTACTTTATTTGCTGTGTTCCGTGTCCATTATTCTTCGACTGTCAGTTTAAATCTGTACGTGACACAGTTGGTAGGATTGTTGGTTTGGTTATTTGCGATGGTAGCAGAGATTAGAGCACTATAACAGAGAGTACGGACATTATTTTCCCCGAACATATGCCGCCAGGAATGCAAGCTCATTGGCTGGTCGTTCGCACGTGACGTTGTCACTAGATTTAGTGACTTTTTTTTTTCTAAAAGTGACTTTTCAGTGATTAATTTTTTATAGACAGTTTGCCCAAAATAGCAATAAATAATAATTTTTGTGGGCTTTTAATCGCGGTGAAATTATTTACAAATGGTGAATGGTATAAAAGTCGATTGAACCAATAGAAGACCAGAGCAGTGATGACGTTATATTATTGTTTCTGCTCCTATGTTCTTATTGTAACGAATACAGTAGCCAATCTGGTTTCGAGATTTGGCGCTTCCATTGGTGCTTTATTTATATGTCTGGTGTATGTGTAAAAGTGGTATTCTTGAAGTGCTCGGGTGCAAAGTCGCTGATCCTGATTTACTATTGAGTGCATCGGTGGAATCTCCAAGAGGACTAATAAGGTAGGACTTTTTAAAGTCTTTTTAACTGTGTCGTTCTGAGTAGGTGCGTCCTTCTAAGGACGGCAGAACCCCGCACCACACCTGTTTCATGGCAATGTCAGGCACCGCGTCAAAATCTTCCTCATGTAATATTAAGTATGCTGATGGTAAAGTGTTACCTTGTGAAGTAGCCTACAAAGATGCATATAAGGATCAGCATATGCAGATTTCTGGCATTTGACATTATTATTAACGAACAACTTGAGGCATTACGTACTGAACTGAACAATAAATATCTAGAGTTAGAATCAAGGGTGGAAGCGCTGTCTAAGGGACTTACTAGTAAAATTGATAGTTTAAAAAGGGATGTTCAAAGTGCTAGTTTAGTTCAAAGACTACCAATGGCCTTGCTAACCTTGGCAATATTATCAAAGAGTTTATGGGCTCTCACAGTACTTCTGATTTATCCATGATAGTTCTAAATCCTGATCCCATACATAAAAATGAAAACGTTTCTACTTGCCTGGAAGCGGTCAACAAAGGAAACTGCTCACTAACAACTAGTGTCAATAGAAGGTACGAAAATGATTCTGCTAACATTGATGGTGGTAACTGGCATACTGCACGGAATAAGAAGAACAAAAGTGGTGTTAGGATCGACAATATTCAATCCACTCTCAATATCAATGATAATGTCTCTGTGGCCCTACGTGGCAAAAAAGCTAAGCTTAGTGATTTCCAAAGCAACATCACCCCTGGAAAGGAAGCTATTTATATTCCTCCTATTATTCGTCACCATGGAAAACCAATCAAGGAAATTCTAGAGGAAATCACAAAACACGTGTCTTTAGATAAAATCACCTGCCACACCGGTCGTAAGGACACCATTAAAATTAAGTGTCTTGATGAGGACATGCACAAAATTCTAGTGTCTGGAGTAGAATAACGATGTGCTAAAAATCCAGCATCATCAGCTCAAATCAGAAAAGCTGCTGAAATATGTTGTCAAAATATGTTGACACAACGTATGATCTGGAAGATGTTTGTGATGAACTCAGGAAGGCAAAGTATTACCCAAAAAAGGCAATCAGGTTGAAAAAAGCAAACGGTTCTGTTGAAATGCCACTGGTGTTGGTTCTACTCCAAAACACAGAGCATAATAAATCCTTTTTGAGTTTAAATCGTGTCGGTCCTCTTGCTGTTATTGTAGAATTATTTAGGGGCAACAAAAGGCCCTTGCAGTGTTACAACTGTCTACGTTTTGGGCACGTCTCCCAAGGTTGCACCGAATCGCCTAGATGTAACAAGTGCGCAGGTGACCATCAGTGGAGGGGCTGTACTAATGAAAAGAGTAAAGACCCCTAAATGTATTCGCTGTGATGGTCAGCACACTTCAAGTTACACCAAGTGTCCGAAATATCCCCAAGTCAAAAGGATCAAAAGCACAAAGTGGTTGATGGAAGAACCTATGCTTCAGTCGCATCCAGCTCTTCTCATTCAGATGCGTTCGATCCAATCCAATTGCGCAGAATTTATAGGAGTCTGGTTAACCTTCTTAACCTCTTTAAGGAAAGTGCCAACGTACTGCCACAGGTTGCGTCCCACGAAATCAAGAATGACCATGGTCAGACACCACTACAGAACATTTACCCACGGGAAGCTTCGTTGCAATATATGGAACGCCAGGGGAATCTATCGCAAGTGCATCGAATATTAAAATTTCCTCATAAATTGGAATATTGGCATCGCTTTCGTGTGTGAGACGCACCTGAAATCAACTCAAGCTTTTAACTTGCTGGGTTATCAAGTTTATCGAAAGGATCGACCTCTGGGTAACAACGCCAGTCAAGCATTTGGTGGAGCAGCTATCATTGTCAAAAATGGCATTGATCATCGTGAGACTGTCACTCCGAATTATGCAGGAATGGAAGCTGTCACGCCGACGCAGGTGAAATTAAATTCACCTCTCTGTATAATTCACCTAGGCACAAGCTTGGACCGAGCGAGCTTGATGAGCTGTCCTCTGGGCCCATTCCAGTGGTTATGGTGGGAGACTTTAATGCTTAGCACGCTGCATGGAATTCCAAATGCACCAACCAAAATGGCAATATCCTCTATGGATATACACTAAACGAAATTGACACCTTCCTTGCTGGACCCCTTGATGACACGTACTACTGCGACCACTGTCCTGTCAGCGACGTGCTGG
Source organism: Rhysida immarginata (assembly GCA_023313115.1). Taxonomy (NCBI): domain Eukaryota; kingdom Metazoa; phylum Arthropoda; class Chilopoda; order Scolopendromorpha; family Scolopendridae; genus Rhysida; species Rhysida immarginata. Next base: position 294,187 of record JAHWFO010065173.1, read on the forward strand.
TCGTTGTAGTTCTTAAAAGATTCTTCAAACCATATAATATATTCACCATCGACGACTTCTTTGAGGGCTTGAACATCGATGTTAAGATTGGGCTTTGCTCCAAACCAGACTGGAAACTTTTCAGGGATATCCTTAGAGAAAACAGCAATCCATATAAGGAGGATATTGACAACGAGGATATCAAATCCCATATCAGTTCTATTACTCGTGTTATCAATGATGCTACAGCTTCCAGTGCTTCCACTGCTGATCAAAAGCGTCCTGAACATATCGATCTCCCTACTTACATCAGGCATCTAATATTTGAAAGAAATTCCTATAGAAGGTTATGGCAGTGTAAACGACTTCCCTTCTTCAAGACGAAATACAACAGGTTAGCTCGCAAGGCCCAGGAAGAGGTTAAATCTTTACGTAATTAAAGATGGAGCGAAAAGCTAAAGTCCCTGTCAGTCCAGGACAACTCGCTCTGGGATACTTTAAGGGCTCTAAAAGGAAACCGACCCATCAACTTGCCGCTGCTGCTTACCGCAAATGGCAATGCTGTCACGGGTGAACAAGATAAAGCTCAACTGGTCACCGAATCCCTGGTAAAACAATTTACCACTCCTGGTGAGGAAAACCCGGATAATTTTCCAAGTATTCGTCTTCTAAACGATGGCTGTGTCACATATGAGCTCACTCATCGTATTTCTACCTGTGAGGACATTATTGGTGTTCACGAAATCTCCGATGTCATCAAGCATCTTAAAAGCAGAAAAGCAGCAGGTATCGATTCCATCAAAAATACCACTCTCAAGAAGTTATTGTTGTTGCGACTATTACCAGGGCCATAAATGACTGCTGGAGACATGGTTACTTTCCTGTCAAGTAGAAAGAGTCTGTTATCGTTACCATACCAAAGCGTGGTTTAAACCCTGCTCTCTCTGTCAGCTATAGGCCTATACGCTTGTTACCTATGCTAACAAAAGTGTTTGAACGCGTCATTCTTAAGAGACTTAACGACTTCTGTGTGGCTAACAATCTTCTTCGTGAAGAGCAATTCGGCTTTAGCCCAGATCACTCCTGCCAACTCCAGATCTGGAGGCTTGTTGCAGATTTAAACACTCCTGTTAACTGCGCTAAATATGGTGGTCTTGTGCTTTTGGATGTCCGATCAGGTTTGGCACGAAGGCCTGATATACAAAATGATTACTTGTGGATTTCCGGATGACCTTATTGCCTTGATTAGATCCTTTCTGTCTAACAGGATATTTCGTGTCAAGGTTGGCTGACCCATGTCTAACCCGTGTGACGTCAAAGCTGGTGTTGCCCATGGTTCTGTCCTAGGCCGTGCACGTTTCGATTTTTTAATCTGAGACTTCCCAACATTTACAAAATGCAAGCTGCATCTGTTCGCTGACGACGCGTCCATCATGACCACTGACCGCGTTCCCGCTCATGTCATATCTCGATTGCAGAATGCCTTATATCAGTGAGAGAAAAGGTTTGCTAAGTGGAGACTAAATCTAAATGTTGACAAATGAAAGGCGATGCTCTTTACAAAGAAACTTCGGAAAGCCCCGAGTCCTCTCTTCCTTTCTGGTAAAGAGCTCGAATGGGTAAAACATTACAAATACCTCGGAGTTGTAATAGATGCCAAGCTAAATTGGGGCGACCATGTCTCCTACGCCATCAACAAGGCAAAAAAGGTAAAATTCAGTCTGGTAGCTCTTCTGGGGCGAAAATACCGTGCTTGGATTGGACTGCAAACTAATGATGTATAGGACGGTAATCCAATCATCTTGCTTTATGGTATGCCTACCTGGGCTACAATATGTAAGTCCAGATGGAAGGACCCCCAAACCTTCCAAAACGTTATCTTGAGGACTATTGCCCAACTTGACAGGAGAGTTGCAACAAATATTTCTATTGCCGACGATTTTGAGATACCTCCCATTGGGAATCCCATCCAGGAATTGATGAAAAAGCTGCTTCCGAAGATGAAGGACCATCCTAATCCTCTGGTTGCAGGTATTCTTGAGCAACCGCTTACCTTCAGAAGCCTTCTTAGACATCGCAGGCCGCGTCACCTCCTGGACATCAACTTCGACGACATCCAAAAAGTGATATTTCCCGAATGTTGGATCTCCTAGCTCCTCGTGTCCCTTGTCCCTCGTCAATCAGCAATCAACACTATCGTCCTGATAGGAAAGGACTCCATCTTATCCTCTGGATGACTTAACTTGGTTTCATCAGGCTTCTTGCCTAGTTCAGTGTACTTCCCGTAGTTACTTTCTGGACGAGTATGGCAGTGAAAGCGTTGCTTTCGGACCACTCGTTACGTTTTACCTGCACTGTTTGATTGTCGAGTGTCGACTTTCAGTTCGTTGGAAACTTCTCCGTTGGAAGACTTCGTAATTGTAAGTGGACTTCGCAGTTTTTAATTAATCTCCTCTCTCAATTAATTTGTTTTTCACTTAGATTGCTTATTTTGATAGGATAAAAGCTAGCACGTAATTTTTTAATTACAAATTTTTTATAAAAGTCTGGTTTATAATAACCCACAGCCTGCGCGAGGAAGGACTGTGCTTGCCTTCAGTCAGTCAGCTTTGGTATGCCTCCTAAGCGGAAGATTTCTTGTAATCAACCCCAATTAGATTTTAAAAAGCCGAAAACAGCCAGATCCGATTCGGACACGGATTTAGAAAGAGGACAACTGCAGTATGAACAGATTAATGTGATGTATTTGAGCACTTAAATAATATTACACTTGGTTTGAAAAGACGTGGTTTGTTAATGAAAACTTTTGGTTAGAATGTTTGCTTACAATGATTATTTTTGTAATGTTTGTTTAAATAAAATAATTTCATTTGATTGGTGTTTTAATGTTTATTTTTTGTGTTCTATGTTTTTTAAGCAATGAAATTTATTTATTTATTTATTTATTTTTAAGGAAAAAGTGTACAACGTGCGCTGCTGGGGCCAGTATGATAGCGAGACCAACGATTTAGGTCCCAGCAGGCAAAGCAAACATAAGATGAATGAATGTACAATCGAAGTAATAGGCAAATAAAAATTGAGCGGTAAATATGGATAATTAACATTAGGAGTAAATCAGAAAAACCGGTTCGGTTGAGCCTGTTACATTCAGCTTCTAACGTGTGTTTAACATGATTACAGTTGCATCAACTAAAATAATACTTAACGAAAGGAAGGAAGAAAATCGGCTTGCTTATAAAAGAGAATTAAGGTGGAGGATAAATGAACAAAGATATAGTATAAAAATGGAGGCTAAAGCAAGGTTATTTGACATTAGCATTCAGTGGCAGGTGGGAGAAGGAGAAGTTTTCGAAGAGCTTTTCGGAATAAAGCGTATGGGATAAGGAGGCGTACCTCTTCGGGGAAAATAGCCCAATGTTAGATTCCTGAATAAGAGACGCTGCTGTTGCAGTACCTTAATGATGATACTGAGGGTCCTATCTCGTTTGCGTTATGGGTATTATAGGGATGGATGTCCGAGTTCTTTAGTATTGTTGGGGAGGTAGTTAGAATTAGGGAGGAGTTCAGGGTTTTATAAATGAAAGAGCAAAGGGGAAAAAATAAATCTGTTGGATTGTAAGTATACCTTGTGAGGAGAATAAGTGGGATACAGGAGAGGATCGAGGTACGTGTGGTAGGGTTCTTAAGAACCACTTTTGAAGCCTAAATATTCTGAGAAGGTTGCCAGCTGAGTTAGATCCCCAAAACATAATGCCGTAACATAGAGCGGAGTGGATCCAGGAGTAATAAAGTTTCCGGAGGATATTATGGGGTAGATAGTAAAATCTAGAAATAATACCCTGCTTCTTATTTAGTTTACTCAAGAGGGAATCAATATGGGCATCCCAGGACAAATCATGTGTCAGCGTCAGACCCAAATAGGTGAAAGTGGAGGAAGTTGATATAACAGAGTTGCCTAGGTGAAACGAAGGTGAGTGTGGGATATTTCTCTTGTTTCGTTGAAAGAACATCACCTTAGTCTTATCTGCGTTAATCGTCAGTAATTAGCTTTACTCCAGAGTCTCAAATTCTCCAGAGCTATATTAATATCAGAAAGCAAGGAAGCAATATTAGAGTGGGAGAGTAAAACATATGTCATCAGCATAGAGAACTAAGTTAGGCATCGAGTGAGAGAGGGGAATATCGTTAATAAATAAATTAAAGAGTAAGGGGGAGAGAACAGAACCCTGGGGGATGCAAAGTTTCGAGTGATGGTAGAGGAAACTCTGTGAAGATGAGAAAGGTAATAACTGCGGTTACATAAAAGACTAGAGAGCCATGACAGAGGTGGCCCAAGAATCCCATAAAAGGTCTGTAATTTGTAGAGTAATAAGGAGATTGGAACAGAATCGAAGGCCTTAGAATAATCGACAAAAATAGAGGCAACATATTTGCTGTGCG